>JAQGCX010000123.1:0-26111 GCA_034700205.1 Plectus parietinus
AGTACCGTACATGTGAGGTCTCGAAACGGTTACTGAGTTTTTTCGTTCAAACTTTGGTCTGTGAAGAGCCTAATTGGAATCGAAAAACGCCGACGAGCCCACGCGCCCACGCATACACCAATACGCATTGTGATTCTCGCTTTACCCATACTCATCTTGAAACACAATAGCTCGAAAAACACATATGGTATAGTTTCTTACATATCGCCGCTGTCTTTCATTACAGCAACTGTATTTACACTACTACGTAATTGCGGCACTCATCAACTTTCGGCTCAGAGTGCAGGCGTAGCGCTACGCGAATCCAATTTTTGGTGGTACCGAACGATAGAGAAAAGTGCGAGCTTTAATTCTTGGGCAAACTTTTACTTATGGTATTGCACTCTTTTTTGAGAAAATCGCAAAAAACTCAAAAAACGGCATAACTACTACGTTCAGGCGCTCATCAACTTTCGGCTCAGAGTGCAGGCGTGACGCTACGCGAATCCAATTTTGACTGCTGCCCACTGGTCGTCCTTCCGTCCATCGATCGACTTCTTGTCGAACACGTACAGCAGCTGCACCATGTGTCGACGTGCAGAGTTTCATGAGGATGCTGTTCTTAAGGTCGGGCACTCCGGGATAGGGTTTGCCCAGTTATTTTTCGGAATTCCGATATTTTCCGGAAAATTCCGAAAAATTCCGGAATAATTCCGTTTCCGATTGATATTGAGGTATTTCGGAATTCTTTTTCCTTTTCCGAAATAATTCCTAAAATACCAGAATTTTTCGGAAATTGTTCAGGTTTCAGCTGAAACATTAGTAATTTTTCGAAAATTTTTCACGTTTTATCTACCACATCTGTATTTTTGCGAGAAAAATTCAGGTTTTTAGCCATAACTTCATTCGTTTTTCAAAAAATTCTCTTACATTTCTAAATAATTCCTCCAGCCGGTAGAAAATTCTGTTATTTTCCGAAAAATTCCTTTTCAAAAAAATAATAAAGGAATTCCGAAAAATTCCGTTTCCGATTGAATTTTATTTATTTTGGAATTCCTTTTCCTTTTCCGAATTAAAAAATCGAAACAGGGCGAACCCTACTCCGGGATCGGGCCAGATCTTTTTGATCGCCACCTCGCGCTCTTGCGGCTGGACGAGCTTTCTGCGGTAGACCTTGCTGAACACGCCGTTCGAGAACAACGTTTGATTGGCCAACACCAGCGTCACCGTCTTCTTCGAGCGCACACATCCACCGCCTCGACCGTCTCACTGTTGATCGGCAAATGCAACATTCGTCTCACCCCACCATCGCCCTCCTCGGTAACAAATGTGCAAATGATATCAACTATTCGTTCTTGTGCACACAATAGAGAAATTTTTTCAAAAATTCTTCAAAATAGCCGATGCTACTGATAGCCTCGCAAGATACTGTACAAAACTTGTACGCGAGAATTCAGCAAGATTATTCAGTGATGCTTATATTGCGTGGCGTGTAGACGGTGTCTTCGTGAATGTCCTTTTTCAAGTGCCAGAGACGCATGGACTGCTGCGAAAGGTACTTGGACGTCATCTGCTTGCGAGGGTCGGCCAACTGCAGCGCCGCCGGGTCCACGGCCAGGCGCTTATCGACGACGCAGCGACCGTCCAAGTGAACGCGCACGTGACCGACGTCGTCGGCCGTCGGCTCGCCGTTGGGGAAGGTGAGGGGACGCAACTCGATGACGTGTTTCACTCGCCACAAACGCTCATTCCACGCCGGTGTGTTCTTGAACACTTCCATTTGTCCTGGCTGAAAGCGCGCATTTCGCATTTAAAGTCGAATAACGAGCCGAACCTGCCAATCTTTCCCAAACAGAAATTCTACGTCGCGTCGGATCCATTTGAGCTCGCCTCTGAGATTCGGTCGGTACACCCAGCCGACCCAAAGTTTGGGCGGCGCTCCTTCCAGCCGGTCGGGAAAATGGTCGGGCAGGGCGTTGTGCTTGGCATAGTCGAACTCGACCTGACCGTCATTGCGTCGTGGGAGGTAGCGGAAATGGTGATTTTCTTTCTTGTACACCCATTGATCTAAGCAAGACGAAGAATGAAAAAATACTGCAGACAAATTTCTCACGTCGAATAACTTTCGCCATACTGAGACAAACTGCAGCCGCTTGCCGGGACTACTGCAAGAAAGTATACACAGACCTGAAAACTACATACCGGTAGGTATGTGATATATTCCAAGTCGGCAAAGTACTCATTCACCGTCGATATAACGACATCAATAGATAAATGACAAATGTTGCTCAGAAACGTTTATTTAACTGAAAGAACATCTTGAAAACTAAAGCTCACATCTTTTCCATTCTCAAAATATGACTGAAAACATTATGGATGATCTCTCTCTGGTGGCGTACGGTAGGACAACCCCAAAGCTTCGAAAACGGACTCTTCTGTGGGCGTCTCAATTGGGTAACCATCATTCAGCTTTTCGCCACCCTAAAATCAGTGAAGATGACTCGCACATATTTCTCGATCACATCAGCGCTTTTTACCTGTCGCATGATACCGCCGCGCAGACCGTGTTGGTTCAGTCGCATCCCCATCGACTTGGCTTTGCCATATATCGACCGAGTAAAGTGCGCGCTGCCCGTGAAGTAGATGAGCGAGGTGGCGTACTCGTCGTACGGAATGGTGATGATGTCGATGCGACGGTGGCGACGACTTTCTCCGGGCAGTCGACACAAGCCCATGTACTTGTGCTGATTGCCGTCGATCTGGCACTCGACCAAGTCATCGGTCAGGAACCCTGCACGATGCAGACAGTGTCAACCGGCTGAACAGACCACTTGCGAGCCGTTGCCTTGTTCGGTCAGTTGGGCGACCAGTCCGCCGAGAATGTGTTCATGCGAGTGTCCATCTGGGTGCGTGATCAAAAAGTCGACATCGCCGCAAGTGGCCTTCTCGCGTCGGTAGCTGCCGCACGCCACTACGATCAGATTTGAATTGATAGCTCGCACCGCATCGCTCACCTGAAAGTGTTCAAATGCCGTCATTAGAACATTAAAAAATTGAGAAACTCTATCCGACGGAGCAAACGTAGAAAGCAAAGCGGAATGAGTTGAAATTAATGAAAGTCGAATGAAGAGAAGAAGCACTTGCCACATTGACGATTTGTGCGGCCTCCTCCCTCGGCATACGGTCGTTGATGTCATCGTAGTGAGTGAGTCCTATTCTCTGCTGTCGAGTAAGATGCGCCTTCTCGCGCACGTCGTCCAGAGTGCGCAGTCCCTGCACAAACCACTGCTCCGCCACCGTCGGTCCCACACCCCAAATGTTGGAGAACAGATTCATCGTCTGCACCTTCTCGTCCTGTGCGAACTCGTCCGCCTTGCGCAACGACCCGGTCTCGCAAATCTCCCAAATCTTCTCCGCCAGACGCGAACCAATAGTTCGCAAACCGAGACATTCTTCTCGCGACTGGATACGCCGCGGGTGGTGCTTCAGCGTCTCGATCGCTTTCTCGTAGCTCAGCGCGCGCCACTTGTCGTTGGTGCTCTTGTAACCGTCGGCCAGCACCTGCAACTGTCTGGTGATGTGCTCGTTGTGGTTGATCTGGTGCGACGGCGCAGGATCCGTGCTCGATGTCTCGCATACGAAGCGCGATCTTTTCTTTTCGGTCGGACCGTCGCTGTCGCTGTCGGCAGTGGTGGAGGCGGTGGCATTTTGGCGCTTTGAGGAAGCAGAAATCATGTGAGTAGTTTCAGTCTTCGCGTCTTCTTCTTCCTTCGTTTCTGCAGTGCACAATGTCGGCCGCTCGATTCGGTAGGGAGCAGAGTCCGCCATCAGCTGCTTGTTCTTCAGCGACTGGCTGATCCATTTTGTCCGCAGCACACAGACGCGCTCAGGAAGTACAGAGAATAACGCGGAATCGAGTCTGTCAACAGGAAGATCATCGTCGACGAACACGTGAGTCGCTGAGAGCGAATTGGTCGCCAAAGTGGCGCCGTTCTTCACCAGCTGCTTCTCCAACAGTTCCAATCTCTGCTTGCCAATGCCGCTGGGAAAGACGTGAGCAACGACGCCAGAAAACATCTTTCAACTTCTCAATAAGTTTCGTCAGGTGCGGGCAAATTTGGCATTTCTTGCCATCGAGTTGTTGGTTCTGTGCGACGACCTAGCTGTCACCTTGCAAGATTATCTAGTCTTGACGCTGAGAATACGGTACGTTTGCTCGTCGATGACAATTAATTGCCCAGGCTCAACTTACCCACCGCCATTTTATGTTGCAGACGCTGATTGTCGCAGACCCATTCTTTCACATTTTTAACAGACAATTAAATAAAGATATAACGAATTGCGTGTAGAGTCTGCTAAAGTCTGCGTCGAGTGGAAAATCTCTTGCTGTGATTAACACCCAATTAGCCGCACAAGTGACGTCATTTTAGAGTCACCCAGTTTTGCTTTGCAGATCTGCTCGCTTCGTCCTTGCGCTGCGCTGATTCGGTGACTGTCTCCGCTTTTCTATCTTCGCCATGGGCAACATATACACGGTGGGGCCCAATGAAGCGCTGGTCATTTCTGGTACGTCATTGATAGATTGTTATATAGTGCCGTTGCATTTGATGTTGTGAATCATGCAACTGATTTTCAAAAAAATGTTTGATGAATGTTTTTCAGGTGGCTGTTGTGGTTCTTCTAAGAAGAACATCCAAATTGGCGGTTGGGGATGGGCGTGGTGGTGTGTGAGCGACGTTCAGAGGTGCGCATTGCCGTTTATTTCTCTTCACATTTTTGCATTCAGATTGAATCTGGAGGTGATGACGCTCAATCCGCGGTGTGAGCACGTGGAGACCGTTCACGGAGTGCCCTTGACGGTCACAGGCGTGGCGCAGGTCAAAGTGATGACAGAACGCGCTCTGCTGGAAACTGCTTGCGAGCAGTTCATGGGCAAATCGGTGAAGCATGTCGCCGAAGTCATCTTACAGACTCTCGATGGCCATCTTCGAGCCATTCTCGGTATGAGTTCAGCAGTTGCTCTGTTTCCCAAAACGTGTTGACAATCGGTTTTTGTTTGCCTGATTTGTTTGCGATGTTTAGCTATCTGCTATGTGTGTGTGGTTTTCAGGCACAATGACCGTCGAAGGAGTTTACCAAGATCGTGAAAGTTTTGCGACTTTGGTGCGCGAAGTGGCGGCGCCGGACATTGGTCGCATGGGCATGGAAATCCTGTCGTTCACCATCAAGGACGTTGTCGACTCTGTCGAGTACCTCAATTCGCTCGGCAAAACGCAGACGGCCAACGTAAAACGCGACGCCGAAGTGGGAGTTGCCGAGGCGAACCGCGACGCCGGGATCCGCGAGGCGGAGTGCCAAAAGGCGGCGATGGACGTGCGCTACGAAGTCGACACTAAGATCGCCAACGCTCATCGTGAACTGCAGCTCAAACAGGCGTCCTTCGACCAGGAAGTCAACACCAAGGTACATCGCTTGCTCTGCTGTGCATCTGTGACAGTATGGCGAAGAAAGTACGTGTTTCGTCGTTCTTTAGCGCGCGGAAGCCGAACTTGCGTACAAGCTGCAAGCAGCCAAGGAGCAGCAAGCGATTCGTCAAGAGGAAATTCAGATCGAAGTCGTTGAGCGACGCAAACAGATCGCCATTGAGGAGAAGGAAATCGAACGCAAGGAGACGGAACTGTTCGGCACTGTGCGATTGCCGGCCGAAGCCGAGGCGTTCAAGACGCAGACGCTCGCCGAAGGCAGAAAGTAATGCGCTCCCTCAGCCGCTTGTTCCTTCATTGGCGAGAGATTTGTAGGACGAAAACGATCGAGGAAGCGCGCGCTCAGGCCGAAGCGACCAAGATGAAGGGCGCAGCGCAAGCCGCCGTCATCCAGGCGATCGGTCGCGCGGAGGCGGAGCAAATGCGCATGAAGGCCGGCGCCTACAAGCAATATGGCGAAGCCGCCATCACCGCACTCGTCCTCGAAGCACTGCCTAAGGTACGCATCGAATCTATTTTTGGATATCTTCCGTGGCAAATTGTTGCCGCTCCACTGAGCGGGACGCAAATTTGCCAATAATTGACGTCGAGTCACACTTGCGATTGAACAAATGCAGCTGTCGGCAAGCAACGGTCTTGCGCTTCGCTCATACTATGCATCACTGACTTTTCCATGAACAATCTTCTTTTCATGCGGGGTGTTCGCAGAATTAGTTCGGCAGAATGGGGGTCACATTTTTTCTCATAAGTTGTTCGTTGTCAAAGGGGCGAACCGATTAATAAACATCTGTTTGCTGTTTCGGATGCTCCCGAACAGTCGGCTTCAGTTGCGTGCTATTGCTAACAATGACAGTTGTGATGAGAAAAGTATTGCGAAAACGTATTTGTTCGTTTCAGATTGCAGCCGAGGTGGCGGCGCCGTTGAGCAAGACGAAGGAGATAGTGATCGTGGGCGGGAACGACCGGGCGACGGCCGAGGTGGCCCGTCTGGCCGGCTCGTTACCGCCCGCCCTGCAAGCGCTGACCGGCATCGATCTGTCGAAGATTGTAAACAAAGCGGTTGGAGCCAACTAGTGACCGCGAAAGGACTGTTATTTGGCCGACTTCTCTTGGTA
Organism: Plectus parietinus; assembly: GCA_034700205.1. Taxonomy (NCBI): domain Eukaryota; kingdom Metazoa; phylum Nematoda; class Chromadorea; order Plectida; family Plectidae; genus Plectus; species Plectus parietinus. The sequence goes on from JAQGCX010000123.1 coordinate 6,578, forward strand.
TTATTTATGGCGGTTTCGCACTATCTCACGTATGGTTTCCGTGTTACCGATCCAATCTACATTGCATAACTGCGCTCTGCGTTAAGTTTACGTGTGTTTGTTTCACTCGTTTATGTAAATCGCTTTCCGCCCAGTATTATTCAGCTACGCGATTTTTACCGTTATCGTGTGCTAAGTGGTTCTGCCTGCTTGTAACCACTTTTTGCCTTCTTTTCCAGTTGTGGACTAGTCGTTACTTGTAATTGTAAAGACTATCGAAGCAGACAAAATAGACCACTGAATGCAGAAGTTACAGTCTGCCCATAACAGGAAGAAGAGCACGATGAGAATTTGTAAAATAGTTTTGGTTTATAGTTTTGACTTATTCGCGCTCATTTTGATAGCTCTATCGAGGCGATGATTATTTTATTCCAGCGCCAGTAATATAGTTCGCGTTTACGAGATTGCGAATGAGCAAGGTCGCTTCTTCGCTTTAATTTGTGTTACTTTGTTGTCGCGAAGATTCGTTTGTTGTCTATGTAAAGTGTGTAACTGTTGCTGTTGAAGTGTTTGTATCTTCGTCATATTATTAAATATTATGCCAGTTTCTAGCAAGGGTAGAACAATAGTGTCCTGCACGGTGCGGCGTGTGAAGGAGATTGGTCCGAGACAATGGCGCGCGAACGAAATGAAGGTCGCACCGATTAGAATCTGAGTGATGCGGACATAACAGTATCGATACAATCTTTGACCGGACAGTAGTTGGTCTAATTGTCAACTTCCTTCTCGGCGAATCATTTGTTCGTCCGATCTGCACAGACTCTGAAAAGAAGATCGGCAGCAGTCGGCGAGCGTCTTGGTCTACGATGCTCGCGTTGTTTTTGTCGAGCTGTATCGTGGTGAGTTGACACGTTTAGTAACCATAGTCGAATTGATCGGTGAGACTGTTTGAAGGTACTTCATATCTGGACGGTTACGTCCATTCCGATTGACAACGGACTTGTGCTGAAACAAAAGCTGATTTCCGCAGGACCTTGTAAGTTAAGTCGCCAGTCGTGCCCGAAGTACACGTTTATCTTCAGCGAGCCAGGTTTGCAACTCAATCGCCGACGTGCTGTTCGTCGTCGATGGGTCGACCTCAATCGGCGATGAAAATTTCAAAATTGTGCGTAATTTTCTGCAAGGCGCCGTAGCGACGCTCTCTAGTCAAGCGGTCGGCACCTGGTATGCTGCCGTGCAGTTTTCCGGCATTGCTCGAACAGAGTTCTCTTTCAAAACGTTCGGCAATAATTCCAAAGCGGTGGAAGGTGCGTCAGTGCCCGGTACCGGAATGTTCACCTATGCGGGACGACTTTTTCAGACTATTTCACGAAACTGCCCTACTTGAAAGGCACGACGTCGATAGGGAAAGCGCTGGAATACGCGATCGTCAAGGAGATGACGCCCGAAGCGGGCAATCGTCCGGATGTAGAGGACATCGTCATCGTCATCACAGACGGACGGTCCAGCGACGACCCCAAGCCGCCAGCCGACCGCATACGCGCATCAGTTCGTCCTCCTTCTGCTTTGCGCATCCACTGTTTCTCATTCAGGGTGCGCAGACCTTCGCCATCGGCATCACTAACGCCATCGACAGGAACCAATTGGAGGCGATCGCCGGCAGCAATGACTCCATCATTTATGTTGACGACTTCTCAAAATTGGACGAAACTGCCAGGGAAACTCTACTCTCAAAGAGAAAATGCGTCACTGTCACCCGTAAGTATCTCAGAAACGCAATTTACTGCGACGTGTCAAAATTTTTGCACATCGATACAAAACTCTTTCGGCCAATCGCGCCTAGCATATCTACAACTTACAACTTATATATACTAGTGTCCGCTTCCATACGGAGCGATATACACGGATTAAATCGGCCGTAACAAAGAAAGTATTCTAATACAAAATGAGGTCTCAGACGACCTACTGCTCGCCGTCCTTGACAATGTATCCGAGCTTCTTGGCGACGCCCTCGTATACGGGTCCCGTCTTGTACATGACGTAGCGAGAGCGGTCGTCGTCTCTCGGGGTCTGGTCGAGAGTCTTGTGCACGCCGTCGCAGAAGGGTCGGTGATTGGTCTGTTTGCACATGCATATCCACTTTTCGCATGTGGTCTCCGCTACGAACTCGATAGGTCGCAAATCGGTCAGTCCCATTCGCTGGTCAGAGTTGTCGCACCACGGCTGCAAACAATGTTCCTCCCATCATTGTGTGTCAGATAAAGCGCACCTGGTCGGCGCTCAGACCGCAAGAACACCACAAATAGGTCTTGCCCTTTTCGAGCTTCACTTTCACGGGCTTCTTGGCGGCGTCAACTCCCTTGAACGGCAGCAAGTGAGCGCTGCCTTTTATAGTGATTGATGAGTCGGCCAATCGCGTCTAAAAGCAAACGGTACAATCCAGCCAAACGCTTTCGTATCCGTTACCAGAGAAGTGTGCAAAAGCCTCGCCTGGTTCCCGCACTTCGACGCCAACATCTTGACGAGTAACACCTGAATAAACAATCAGCAATTCAGACGAGACGCAGGAACCTAACGCGCGCATCAAAATACCAAGCCCACCTATCGATTGCCGCTTTCAGCAAGCGCAAATCAAGCAACGACCCATCAAAAAATCAAATTTTAGTTGCGAGTTTTTTTACCGATAACGCCGTTTCAGTTCTCTCGCTCGCTCGTCGACGAGATAGATATAGTACGGTAGTCCATTCCAGCCTTCGCGTGCAAACAAAAGGCGGCAAATTTAACAGCGAACTTGTAGAGCAACCGACACTGACTGGCGAACCGCAATTGGACATCACATGCGGTCCAACTTCCATCAAGATTGGTTCTGAGACAAGAAATCCGTTCAACGGCAATATCTATGTGAAGAATCACTTTGCTGACCCCGATTGCCGCATCAAGGCTGATGGTTCGAAGAATTACGCCGAGATAGACATTCCTCACGACAAATGCGCGACCAATCGGCGACGATCGGTAGGTGTGTTCGGTGCTGCTCGAATGTACTCGACCAAATATGGGATCAACTGGTTCATTCGAGGCAGTATCGTTTTTTGCATAGATTTAGCTTCATTGTTTGCTGTAGCTGAATCCAAATGGACTGTTCATCGAGCAAACGGTCGTCTTCCAATTCCATCCATCGGTTTTGACTAAGGTCGATCGGGCGTTTAAGGTAAGTACCTTTGCTTTAAAATTGCGTGAAAAAAGATGCCAGTTTAGATAAGGTGCTTCTATATGGAGGCAGAAAAGACGGTGAATCAAGAAATCTCCGTCAGGTTGAGAGCAAACACTGCAGTTGTCAAGTGGGAGTTGAAAAATCGGTTTCAGTATGTTGACGACGAGCTTTGCGACGAATCAGTTCCCGATGCCCGTGTGTCAATACAGCGTGCACTCAGAGTCTCCGACGGGACCGCCTGTACGCTTCACCGTCGTCGGCATGCAAGTATTCCACGTTTGGGAATGCGACAACAGTTAAAAACATTACGAAACGCAATACTTGTAACGATTATTCTAATTTGCAGCGCAGTCGGGCGATTTGTTCAAGATGCGCGTGTACAATTGCTTCGTGGCCGATGGCGGCGAAGATCGTATTCAGTTGCTGGACGAAGCCGGGTACTTTCATTTGTCCATTGCTACATAGTTGATCGGCACAATTGCAAGAGCACTTTCAGTTGTCAAGTAGATAAGTTCTTGCTGCGAACACCCGAGTACGATCAGTCGGTCATGCGAGCCTTTCAAGAAGCTCACGTTTTTAAGTTTGTTCAATGTGTACAGAGGTTTAACCAACTTTATTCTCCATTTCTATAGGTTCGCCGACAGGCCGGTCACCCAGTTCCAATGCCAGATTGAGCTCTGTCTCGACGTTGACGGCGGATGTACCAACACTGTATGTTCTAAGCAACGGCCACTACAAACGCTAATTTCTTCGCTATTTAGCCACCCCTCTGCGACGGTCAAACGGCGGCCACTTCGGACCCTAATTCTCCCGATCAAACAACTTCAAGTGATTCAAATTCTGATACGACCTTACCTCCAACGCCGAACAACGGAGCTGCAGCTGACGCACAAGAAACCTCTGCTAGTACTTCGCAGGAAACCATTACGAAACCTACTACCGAGGCGCAATCGAGCACCACAGTGGCTGAAACGACCACCGGGTCACCAGAGTCGACTGCAGCTAATGAGAACGGATCAGGGTTGACGACTGGTGGACGAAAACGACGGTCTGGAGGTTTTGATGCGACAATGGCAGTTGACACTATTTACCAAACCGATGTCTACACGGATTTTATGGAAGTCGCCACACAAGAAGATGTTGACTGGTCAAACGAGCGCCGCGACGCTCAACCTGAAACCGATTCAGTTGTGAAAGTAGCTCCTTTGGTGTGCATGACGCACGTCAATTTCGTGCTCTGTATTGGCGCCTCGTTTAGCAGTTTTCTGTTCCTTTCGGCAATCACAATTGCATTCGCGATTCGCTCTCCCGCCGCAAAATGTGCTTTCTAATTCAATTAGACTTGTTAGCAACGTACGCAATTGTAGCTCACTGAGACATTGTCAAAAGGTGTGCAATTTCAATGCTCAATCGTCCGCTTAGATTTGCTCATTTCTTAAATTTGTCGATTATCTGTAAGAACGTAAAAAACGGTGCAATGCGAGATGAGGAACCGATACGCCAGTTGTTGTGTTGGGGGAGTAAAAGGTGGAGCAGTTGGTGAAGCGAAGGCGGACACGTGCTCGCTAAGTTAGCTCATTGCTCACACGTACGCGCGACTCAGGCGGATCGGACAGCTGTCCGACTACCGAGTACCGAGTGTAGAAGAGCGAAATGTAAACAGTGGACAACTTTTTTGACAAATTTGTGCCGTACCGTGGCGGCTGATGCGTCCGCGTCTCAAGATGTCCGAGACCGGATGGCGGGACAGCACGATGTATATGGACGGGGCGGGCATTGTTGACCCGTGTGGCCGAGTGCCGAGGACGAGACTCTTACCAGACGGACGATTCGTCGTGCGTCGGCGTCCATCTTCCGAGTAACGCTTAGACGAAGCAGCGCCACCGCCTCTTTGTTAAACTCGCGTCTTGAATGTCGTTGTGCTGGCAGAGGCCGTCCTCGCCGCCAGCAGCATTACTCTGCGCTATCTCCGCGATCCGCGCGTCGCCTGCGCGATGCGCTTCTGTCTTCTTGTAAGCTAAAGACAGTAAATCTGCAGGCAACACTTTCTTGCTCGCCTGCTAGTTCTTGTTACAAAAGACAATTGTATTGTTGTCAAGTTGTTCAAAGATGGCGACGTTGCAACGGTCACATTCGTTGCAAGTCGAAGACGAAAAGGAATCGCTGCCGCGGCAATGCATATGGGACTGGCCATTTTGCGAAGAAGGCGTTGCCAAGTGCGACGTGACCAAGGAAAAGTTCACTGTTTGTCTCGAGTTCACTTGCGCCAAAGGAGAAAGCTATATATCGGTGTGTTTAACTGCATCGCTCGTAATTTTAATAACAGCGACAATTCAGGCGAAAAAGTTTGAGCAGATCAAAGATTCAAACTTCAGCTGGTCGCTCGGTCTATCGTCGGCCGACGGCAACACGTGTTTCTACCGACTCGAGATTGAGATTCTGCGCAACCTGAACATGATTATCATCGAGGCATTCCGCGACATCAGTCGTCTGAACGAGCCGGGCAAGACGCTGCGTCGAGTGCGCAAAGTCTACCGGCTACCGGACGAGTTCGACATATCGACTCTGCAGACCGGTTCATTCAGCGCCGGCACCATCACCCTGGTCGTGTTCCGACGAGCGGTGAAGAGCCACGCTGCGCAACGTCGACTCGTCAACGGACATCTGCTCAAACGGTCGGGATCGGCCGTGACGGGTGATCTTTGAATCGCTTCTCTACATGCCAGTGCTGGCCATTCCTCTCCTCCCACTGGCTTTCCCTTGATGCTTTCACAATTTTCCCTTTCCAATTCCCAATCAAATTCACTTTAATAAACATATGTATGCTTATAAGACGCTGAGGAAAACTGCGAGCAATGCATAGCGATCACAGAGTAAACCGAAGGACGAAGCAAGATAGGAGCAGCATTGTACAAACGGCGCACGCCGATTTACGACTTGGCGACGTCATTTGTCAGTGGCGACGACTTGAGCAAGCGCGTCGACTGACTTTGCGACCGCAGTTTCGAACGGGCAAGAACCGCGGCGACGCCCTCGCCAGACTCTACTGGATCCGCCGTCGTGTCCGACGGCTCGGAACTGAAGAAGAAGAAACTGTACACAGAAGTAACAGTGAACGAGACGAACATTTTGAGCCGATTAATGTTGGGAGGGGGGAAGCGAGCCAGCGGCAAAACGGCGCCTTTCTGATTGGAAGCACGGATGCGAAGACTGGACGAAGTGGGCGTGTTGCGGAAGGGGTTGCCGAAACGTCTGCGGTGACCCATCGCTTTGACGAGGATGAGCGTGTCCAGTCGCGGGATGACGCGCACGCAGTTCTCGATCTCCTCGTCCGTCACCGTCACCAGATGGCAGTTGTCCAGCTCGCTCGGCATCGGGCACGTGCCGCCGCGAGTCACCCACGGGTGCTCCTGCGATCACCACGATCAACAACACGCTCCGCTGTCAATAAATACCTTAATTTCTAGCAGCATCATCCGATGGCCGGGATCTTTGGAAAGCATCCCTTGAATAAGACCCGTGAGCGCACTGCTAATCGTAGGCCTACAATAAGTCGCAATCAGAAACTAAGACGGAACATCCGAATATTACTCATCAGGGAAAAGGACGGGCTCCGACTTGATCTTCTTGTGTAAGGCGATCACGTACGAGTCCCAGAACGGAACGCGACCGATCACGAGCGCATACAGGGTGATGCCCAGCGACCAAATGTCCTGCGCCCGGCCACTATAGAAGAAAGACGAATCTTCTAAAAAACAAACACTTATCCACCGAACGCTCGGCGCTTCCAAGCAACCTGTCAGAGCCTCGGGCGCCATAAAGGCCGGCGTTCCGGCCGTGCCGGAGAGAAAGGCGTCGAGCCCTTCGAATTCGCTCGAGACACCAAAGTCAGCAATTTTCACCTGCCCCGTCTCGGTCAGCAGCAAATTGGACGGTTTGATGTCTCTGTGTACAATCTTTTGGAAGTGAACTGAAAGCGATCACATTTGCTTCGGTTGACTGACGGACGAAACGAACGGTATTCGAGGCCTTTAACGATGTCACGAAAATAGTTCCAAGCCATCTCTTCACTCAGCGGATTTTTCGTTGGCAGCTCCAGAACAGAGCTAAAAAACTCTTTGAATGCTAGGATGTGCGATTGCTCGCAATCGATGCCCGTACCCTCGTTCGACGTATTCAAAGACCATGTAAAGATAGTTATCGGATGGATCATCGAGTACCTATAAGGGAGAATAGATGGAGAGGGGATATTTGGTTGGAGACGCAGATGACGCACCTCGACCAGACGCACAACGTGGGGATGGGAGAGCTTCTTCAGAATAGCGATTTCTCGATGGACCTGCTGTAAGGGATCTCGTTGCACTTGCTGCGGCTTGTTTTTTCTGGGCGGCGGTCGTCCTATAACGGCCGAGCTATTATGTCGCTTCCGAGCGGGCCGTCGCCGCCGCCACCCAACCAGGGCGCACGCGCAAACAGCCGCCGCGCACTTACGGAAGCACGCAAACTTCTTCATCAGCTTCATCTTGTCGAGCACTTTCAATGCCTGAAACGAACTCTTCACCAGTCCCAATCGATCAACAAATATGACGTACATAGAGATTCTTGTCCTGTTCATTGTAGGCCAGTTTCACGATTCCATACGAACCCTGAAAGCGCCGTCGTTCAATTTTTCGTCTTTAGTCAACGGTGGCACACGTGGAACAATGATATGGGCACCTGGTCTTCGAGATCAAAGAGAATGTCATAGCCGCCGATGGCGCAGCGACTCAGCCGACTCTCAGCCATAGGTACAACGATATGCACCGTTCGCCTCCAATTACTCGTCTGCGACTGAGACGGAGACGACGGTGGACGGGCAGGACGGGGTTAATTGGCCCTCTCCGGCTCGGCATCCCCAAGGCTTCCGGCTGCAGAGTCGACGACGCTAATCGGGTTGCGAAACCACTAAGCGACGGCGAGACCGCGGCACAAAACTAGGCATCATCGTCGGCGCCGCCGTTAATTGTCTCATTGAATACGATGTCGTCTCATCCCTGTTCGAAAGAAAACAACCGACCTGGCCAATCTCTTCCATGAGGCGGTACTGATTGAGCTGGATGTAGCTTTGCAGTTTGTGCTGGTCGACGACGTGCACGTGTCGAGTCGGCCGGCACAGGTTGGGCGACATGCCCGACGGCCGGATGGCCGCGTCCTCATAAATCGCTTTTGATCGCGTCAGTCTGCGGTTCTGGTATGTCGTGTCCGATTGCTGTCGCACCATGGGGGTCTCGTGCAAAGATATCTTCCTGCAAGCCGATTTCGTTCGGAAGTGGGAGCTTAAAATGGCAGAGGGAAGACGAGACGAAGGACGCAGCTCCGAGGAACAACTAATACTCGGTTCGGGCGCCGTCCGAGGCATGGTGCACATGTTGGGATTCGGTGCCCCTCGAAGCGAGATGGAAACGAAAGTCGGTGGCGGAGGATGTGTCGGCTAATCAGATTGCGCGCCCGAGCTCTGCCTCACCCGACGGAGACACGGTTGAGCGACGAAGGCGTCGCCGCTTCTCCGGGCCGTTCGGACGTCGTCGTCGGGAACTCGATCATGTCTGTTGGTTCGTGTTCGGCGAGCGGCCAAGTCTTGGGAGTAGCTGCTCGCGATCACACAACGACGCGAGGCGACGACGGCGCGTCAGCGGCGCGGCTCAATAACGCGCCGGAATTCGCACGTTTCGCTATGAATGCTTCGCTCAGTAGCCGTCGCCTCGATCGACCCACAACCGAAACGCCCGTCCACAGCTAATAAATTTCGCCAATTCCGAGTCCTCTCCAGCGCGCGCTCGACGCAAGCCAAATATCCATCTGCGCACACCCTCGCTCCCTCTTCCATGCCGGCGTGGACACAAATGGTGACGCTTGCTGGCGGTAAACCGATCCCAACGCCTATTCTGTCGCCATGCAGCCCGAATTAGCCCATGGCGTTTCTCCGTTCTACCACCGATGGCACGCGCGTTCGCCGATCCGCCAACATCCCAGGGCCCCGGTTTCTTGGCCGAATCATCGGCGGCAACGTCTTTTGCTACGGCTTCCACAACAACAAGTGGGCAGACGGCACGGCATCAACACGAGCGCACGCGACTGTTAGTCGACGGATGGCGGCCGTCAAAGCGATTCCGTGCGCCTTTGATAAAAGAGATTGCAGGTTTGATGGGGCATCACGCCCGATTGCATGCGGCCGCAAAGCTAATGGAAAACGAGCGGGTCTGGGCGCGCATCCCAAGCAAACACGGCCGGGGCGTCGACGTACCCGGTGGAAGACGACGACGATTCGCCGTGCTCGAGCCTATGACGTGCGAAGAGGCGGGGCCGAGCGGGATCGGTCATTGCGGAGACAATCGCGGGAAGCGACGCCGGCGGTCGGTGACGTGGTCGCTTTTCAACGCAGATTCGATTCTATTAGACGAATCGCATTGTCGACTAGCGGCGAGCGCAGGCCACGCAGGCCGTTTCAATCGATTCGCCTCGGATCGCGTTGCGCGGTCGCTTCCTGACGGCTCCGGTCACAATGCGTGTCAAGCCGCATGCGCACACAGTAACAACAAGACGCACGACTCACTTGATCTCCTTCACCGGCACTTCCATCGACGCCGACCGAATCGGCGCCGATCGCTCGACGCACAGCAGCTCCTTGTGCGAGTCGCCCACGTCTTCGACGGCGTCCGGCGAGGCGCAGTGGCCATAGCCGTTGATGATGAGCTCGGTGGGCAGGTACTCGTATGGATGGGCCGCTTTCACGGTCGGCGTCGAAGTCTCCACGACGATGTCGGGCCGATTGCGGATCGTGAGCGGCTTGACCATCGAGCCGGGATGCATCACGGCGCTCGTCTCATTGGCCTGCAAACGACAGCTCTATTTACCGAACACGCCGTTCTTCGTCGCGTGGCGCAAGAAAATGTCTGAGCGCAGTCAGTCGGTCGGACGGGGATGCAACCACGCTCACTGCTTGTCACATATGTCAGGCGGCTGTCGAACGAAAGGTGCAAACCGACCGCTAACTCGGATCCGTCGGTGCGCCACCAGCAAGACGTCATCCGCGCCGATTCGGAATCGCGCAGCAACAGTACATGTAGTGGACGGAAACGGTGGTCGGGCACTCGGCCAGCGGATAGCGCCATCCGCGTAGATCGTCAGCAGACCGAGACGCGATAGCACGGGCGCTTCGGCCGCCCGATCAACACCCGACGACCGCAGAGAGCCAATTGTTTGCCCTGAGGCCAGCCGCGTACAGATATCAGCGCCGCTTCGAGTGGCCCGGGCGCCGCTTGTAAGTTAGCGGCGGGAAAGTGCGAGGTTCAACCTGCACACGACAATGAGACACGTGCGCTTTCGATGAAGCACCCCTCGAGCCCGCCTTTCCTGACTGACGCTTCACCGCCGCCTACTGCGCGTACATGCCATTCGCAACACGGCGCATATGCTCGCGCTCAGATTCATCCAGGAAGTACACCGCCGGTTAGCGCAGCGCAAATCTACTTAAACGTCGACGCAGGGAAGATGCGAACGGACGAGACGGTAGTCGCACGATATGAGCGGCGCTGGACATTTGCTGCCCTACGGGACCACGAGGGGCTGCGCAGGGAACGGCACTGATGTAGCGTCGCCCATTGGCACTTAATTTTAGCTGACGAGCAGATGTCGTCCGTCGTTGCGCCAATGATTACTCCGTGGCCGCCGCTGATGAGCGCATGGAGGCGACTTTGGACAGCGGTCGACTACAATCGACGCGATCAACGACGCTCGATTGCCGAAGAGACGCGCGCAGGAGCTCGATCCGATACGACCGACGGAAAGGACGCCTCCTGCTCCATTATGCAGCACAGTCATCAGCGTCAATCGCGCGCGTCGGAAGCGAGACCTCAGCAGAATCGGCGGCAATCGACGGCCATCTTGAAGCAAATGGCGTTCGAGTCGACGGAGCTACAGAGAACACTCGCTGGACGACGACTAATTGACGGTTGGATCAGATTTCCGCCAACAACAGCAGTTATGGCTCGCGCGGGGGGGGGGGGGGGGGGAGAGGGGCGGAGATGCGTGCTGTGCGCGTAGCAACAGCGCCAATCACACGGACCAACCTTTGACGTTTCGGGTGGCACTGAAGCGCGTCTTAGGGACCACCACTGCACCGTCCACGACGACCATTCCATGCCAACAATGCTCGGCCAACCAGCTAACACGCACACACGGCCGATCGGCAACACAAGGCGGAACGGCGCGATCCGTCCGTCGTCCGGACGACCGACAGCTAATTAGCTCTGATCAGCAGTGCGCCGACACACGCCATCATTCCTTCACCAGTCGTCGCAAGCAGCTCGGTCTGCACGTCCTGTTTGCCCAAAAGATCGCGCAGCTCGACGGGGGCGCCAACAACCGACATCGGACGGTCATCGTCGGCAGCCCAGAAGCGACTCGTTCGCTTTGCATGCACATCGGATCAGTGCGCAGTGCCGCCAGCCGAATACATATTCGCTTTATACACATCAAGCGGCTGTGACGACAAGCGCACTCAAAGTCAACCACACATTACAGCACAATGTCAACCCATCCGTCCGCCGTCTATCGACCCGCCACTCACAATTGACTCCGTTTCTGCTGCACGTAACGGTCGTAGACGACTGCGCGATCGGCGTCAGCGTGCGTCGCCCGGAAGTACTCGGGGCGCAGGTCCACCAGACGGCTTTCGCAGCAAAAGCTGAACAAGAAATGATTCGGTCGGCGGTCTACTGCAAAAAATACCGATAGGCGGCCGTGTTATCGGCGGCATCTGCTTGCGGGTCGCGCGCGTGGGCGATCAGAAGCGCTCCTGGAATCGGATCAGCGCAGAGAACGGTGCCTTTCTGCACAACAATTACCAACCTGCGTAGACGCGAGCAAGCGCGAACGCAACAACTCGCGCTCCCTGATCTAATCTGACCGCATCGGGACGATCAGAGGCCGACTTGAGCGTTGAGCCTATCTCCGACAGACCGTTGATAACCGCTTTTCGCGCTTCGCCCAACGAATCGTCGCCGTCGGCCGTCGCTCGGCCAATCAACGTCGTCATTCGTTCGGTGAACACCGCCAACGCCTTCGGTGTCCCTGCCAACACTCGCAACACATCCAGCGACAACACGTTCGTCGTTCCCTCCCAGATCGGCGTCACCTGTACTATCCGTCAATATTTTCAACACGAGGAAATGGCTCGCCTGCGCATCGCGAAGTATGCCCGGCAGTCCGGTGTCTTCGATATAGCCCTGACCTCCGAAACATTCCAATCCTTCACTGATGACAGTCATGCACTGCAACTTGAAATACTTGAGAACCCGCCGGGTCGTTCTACTCACCTGCTTAGCAGTATAGAGCTTGAGCAACGGGGTGATCAGTCGCAAAAGTGTCAGATCGCTTTCGGCCGCCTTCGTCGTCTCCTGCAGACCGAGAAGGCGCGCCGACTCGAGCAAAAGCAGTAGACAACCGCGCGTCTCCACCTCCATGCGCGCCATTGTCGCCAGGTGCAGAGGCCAATCGGCCTGCAGACGACCAAACACCGTCCGCTTTTGGGCGTAATCGCGTGCGAGAGAGAGGATTCTCAACATGGCGGCGTTTTCACTTAAAATCAAGAGCAACCAACTAACCGACGCATTCCAGCGACAGAAGCAACAGCATTGTGAATCCGTGTGATGTTAAGCATGTTGGCGATCGAGGGCACACCTCGCCCATCCTCCGATATCTGCACCGAGAATGCGCCAGTGAAAATCAATGGTCCAGTTAGAGATCGGATGTACCTTAGTAGCGAGCGTCCCGTCCAGAAGCAGTTCGGCGGTAGGCACTTGCTTTGTGCCCAGTTTGTTCTTTAGTCGCACTATTTCTATTCCATTCAGCGCATTCGTCTGTGCATCGCGTAATCGAACCAGAAACAATGACAAGCCTTTCGAGCCCTACGACGAACGAGGTGAACGGCTCGAATAGGAATAAAGACTGTCAGACCATAACTCCGCTGCCCTGATCGTCAACGATTCGGGCCAGGGTGAGCGCCATATCGGCATCAGTGGCCGAACTGAACCATTTGTAGCCGTGCAAACGGAAAGAGCCGTCCTTTTGTCGGACGGCCAGCGTATCACATCCACTGCCCACGTCCGATCCACCCTTCTTCTCCGTCATCCACTGCCCTGACGTCCAGCATCTCTTCGGATCGCGACTGGTCAGCCGTTCGAATGCCTCCGAAGTAACTCCATCGGTTTTCGTCAACGAGAGCGCCTTCAATTGCGGTGAATAGCAGATGGTGGAATAGACGCGCAAGATCATCAATTACTTCCAGCGTTTTCGCTGCGCCATCGGTCATCGCCAGCGGACAGGTGGTGAGACCGGCGGACGGCGAGAAGAGGTAGAGCTTAGCGATCTGATGTACGCGACTCCACGGACCGTGCGCACGTTCGTAGCCGATCGAGACGAGTCCCTCCTGGGCGGCGATGCGCTTGAGTTTGTCCCAAGCGGGCGTGAGCACCAGACGGTCGACGCGTTGGCCCCACGCATTGTGCTGCTCGAGTTGCGGAGGATGGACGTCGCACTCTCGGCCCAATACGTCCAGCTCGGAGACAACGCGTTCGCCAAATGCGTGCAAATCCGTTGCCACAGATTCGTACGCCTACAACCGAAAGAGATCCAATTGGGAACACTGGCGTTGCCAAATTACCTCCTGCGGTAGCCATCTCCTCAGCACTTTTTCCAACAAAGGGTCTTCGTCAAACGGATTGTGCAGCGTAGGCGCATCTTGCGTCCATCCGCCAGTTTTCGCATGGGCGTACGGCAATTGCTGCGAAGCGGGTCGTAACATCACAATGTTAGCGGCTCTTGCAGTTAATTTCAGCGATTGGGAGAACATCTGCAGAAATAGAACCGTGAAGCGGCAAGAGTTGCAGAGACAGGCATAGGCTCGGAGCCAATGAACCGAGTTGTTGCGTCGATGTGCGATGTGCACAACACACAGCAGTTTTATTCGCCGATAAACACCGTTGTGGCCGACGCCGTGTCGTAACAAGGACAGCGGAGCAGAGAACGTTCAACGAACATTGCCGTAAATCATTGAAACCGCAGGAACTAAGACACTCATCAAGCGATTGGCTGCAAAAAATGATAAACACCGATGCAAAGATTGTAACAGAGCAAAATAGGGCCAAGTGTCGAGACTAGGCATCACAGTGGCAACCAAGTGCTATTATGTTCACAACACACGGGAATATCTCAAGGTTGAACAGAAAAACAGCGCGATTGTCAGAGCTGCGGAAAGAGGGAATAGGAGTAAAGCCAAACGCTGACGATACACGTCCTTGCAAAACCAATAATCCAGTAACAACATCAGGTTTGATTTTAAACAGCACGTCTATGATTAAAACACATTCAAATGCACAAAAACTGGAGACGACAGATTATTCCCAGAAAATTCCAGTGGCAAAATACATCGATAACGTACCGTTCCCGTCTCGAATAGATATCTGAGGAGACTAAACAGCGCACAGTACGTAGCAGTACAAAACAGTAGCAGCAGACGACGTGGCCCTGCACCAAAAAAAAAGTGATTGCCAATATTTTGTGAGCATGCAAAATTAACGTCACAATCTAGTGCACTTAATTGAAGGCAACATGGCCACCAGTGCCCTTTCGCTGCAATCAGTCACAGTGGCTCGGCAGCGGCACAGAAGACGTTTGTCGCGGCATTGCAGATAGAGCAGCAGTTTCAAGCAATTAAGTATTCTTTCCACAGCACGAGGTCGCCTGGGTCTGAGCTCGGTCCCACAGCGTCACCGTCTGGTTTGATTTTCCTCCACGATCGTCCTTGTACTTGTCGTATCTAAACTGAATGTTGCTTTGTGCGAAATGAAAAAAGTAACGCACTGGTCGTCGCTTCGCTTCATGTCAACAGTGAGACGGGTGGCGACTTCGTGAAACAGCGTGTCCACATTCGTCGCGTCCAGCGCCGATGTCTCCAGGAAGTAATCGAACGCGTTGGCATCGCCGAAACTCTGTCCAATGCGTTCGGGAATCTCTCGCTCGTCGCCCTTGTCTACTTTGTTGCCTGAATGGGGAAAAATGATTGCGTTAAGTAATTTTAAGATTCCGTGTGAACGCAGCGTAAAAAAATAAAGAAGGAAGATCTTACCGACAAGAATTTTGAGTACGCGTCTGTTGGCGTACTGCTCTATCTCGCCCAGCCATTCGGGCAGACAGTCGAAGCTCGGTTGACAGGCCACATCGTACACGAGTACGATAGCGTGCGCCGATCGGTAATAACTCTGCGTGATCGAACGGAAGCGTTCTTGCCCCGCAGTATCCCAGATTTGCAGCTGAAAAAAGTCCGGTCGGTTCGCCAACACTTTCATCAACACCAGCCGCTTACTTTTACTTTGTCTTCACCCACTTTCACCGTTTTGATCATGAAATCAACTCCAATCGTTGCGCTCTGACCGGGTGGGAATATGCCCTGAAAATTGGAAAGAGAGTAATGTTGGCGAACATTTCAAAGACGTACCTGTGTGAATTTTCGCACAAGACAAGTCTTCCCCACACCAGCATTTCCAACAAGAACCACTTTGAACAAATATTTATAGTCTTCCATCGTTCGTACACGGCAAGAAACCAACTGACGAGACCGCCAAATCGGTGATAAAATTGTCGAAAGTGATTCAGCAACTTAGGCAGCCATCCCGAGGATCAGGATTCCGTCCAATTCAGATATTCATTCGAATTCCAGCACACTTTTTCAATTTCTCATGCGAGCAAAAGGTTTTTTCGCCTTCGTTGTTGAACGAACCATGTATACTTCGCAATCACAATTGGTTCAGTTCAATACGTGGGACTTCACGTTTGGCACAATAATTTGGTTCAATAAAATGTTCCAACTTCAGCAGCAAAAGTAACAATAAAATGAGCAGAATCAATGACAATCGATCGTCGCAAATTTACTGAACACCCATAAAATTGCAATTCAATTAAACAGAAAATCAGCAACAACACAGCCGGCAATTTACACAAATCCAAGCAAACTGACACGAAATTTTACGATATCTGTCCATCATCACCCACGAATCGGCGTGCGTGCACAACAGTGACCATCATTTCCACCGTAATCAAACGATTCCCACAAGATTTGTATCATGATCATATTTTGAAAATGAAGCGCGGTAAAGTTCTCTCTCGCGCTGCTCTGCAGAGCTAGCGGCCGGCTTTTAAGCAAAAGAAGCAGAACAGGGTTGCCAGGTATGCTCCTCCCAGGTAAAATGTACTCCTCGGAAGAGGGGCGTACTCCTGCCAAAAACTGAAAACATAAGGGGGGACCACAGTGTTTCAAAATGATGTACTTCTCGGCGATTTTGGAAATCTGGCAACCCTGAGCAGAAACAGTTGCAGCACTTCAGCAAGATGCAGAAGGTCGCCGACTACGTGAAACTCGCAAACGTGAAAAACTTCACGGGGACGAAAATCAACTGTTATGGAATCGTCAATTCAATTGCCAAAGAAGTCAAGTCAGTCAATTCAAAGACCAATCAAGGTAGACTAACTCTTTCTTTCTTCTTTGAAGAAGGATAGCTTTCCTTTTCAGATCAATGGCAGATTGTGGTCACGTTGGTGGATGAGACGTGCGCCGAAGGTCAGTCGATCTCGTGCAGCATATTCGCTCTGAAAGAAAATGCGATGTCTTGTATCAAGCGCCGTGGAGACATTTTGCGACTGCATCGTGTTTCGGTAACCACTCTTTTCTCTGCTTTTCGAAAAGTTATTGAAATCGTTGTCGTTGAATATATCTGCCTTAATTTTCACACGACAAATGTTTTCACAGGTTTTGGGGAACGGCGTGTTGGGCGGTCAGATTGGTTTGATTGGCTTTCACGCCGTTGTTTGGGATTCGGAGCACGGCGGCAGTTACGAGCCGCGAGGTGCGACCAGCGCGAATCGAAGTATCTTCAAAAACGATAAGCAACGAGTACTGTTTTTCTTGGTTTCCGTTGACGGCCGCGACTATGGGATTGGTTTTTTAGCTGAACGAACTGCGCGTGTGGTGGCTGCGGAAGAATGGATCGACGAGGCAAGCGAAAGAGCGACTATCGTCGCTGACAGTGTTTGCGTACGGCGATATCATTTGCCAAGTGATCGCCGTGATCGTCACTT
Source organism: Plectus parietinus (assembly GCA_034700205.1). Lineage (NCBI taxonomy): Eukaryota > Metazoa > Nematoda > Chromadorea > Plectida > Plectidae > Plectus > Plectus parietinus. The sequence goes on from JAQGCX010000123.1 coordinate 23,940, forward strand.
GCCGAGAATCCACCGTCGTCCGTGTCTGGGACGGCACTCGACTTTCCGTGTGCGTAACTTTCATTGCAAATTTTTCAACCAAAGTTTGCTACATTGGCGTGCCAAATTTTGTAATACGTTCATTTAAGCATCATCGGCTTGATGAACATTTGTTCGTGCCGAGCACCGGCCGCATCATTGTGCTAATTTAGCTCTCTGAATTCTCTTCCCGACCAGGACATTGTGGTCGAACGGTCGACCATTGATGAAAATTTGGCCAAGTCGGCGGGGCAATTCGCGCAAGACATTTTCTGCTATGACGATCTAGCGAAGGAAGCGAGCTATTTGAAGGTTTATTTTCCATTTGGCACAGACACTTTTATCGTTTATTTTAGCCGGGTGATATTTTGTTCGTCCAAAATGTACATGTGTACAAAAGGGACAGGCAAGCTGAGCCGTATCTGGTCATGCACACGCGCAAAACTGCATATAAGAGGGGATTCACGGTCCTATTCAGTGACGATTCTCGGGCGCAGCAACTACTTCGGTTAGCTTTTCTTTTATTCGTGCGTTTTTGTGGGAAAATTCTCTGTGGTTTAGTGATCTGCAAGTGATTGGTGACCGTTGTTCGGTGAACAATGGCGCAGCTGCTTCGACGTCAGCGGTGATTAACGGACCAACAGCAATGGACATTCCCTGCATAGCTCAGGTTGGTATTTGGAAGCACACGTTTCGCTAAAAGAAGAAAGTTCCAGCCGACATCCATCTTATCAGCAGCTGTTGATAGCCAAGAAGAGGAAGAAGTGACGTGCAGTCAGGCGCCGTTTGCCATTTTGCGCAAAAAGCAGCCTTCGATAGACGAAGAGCCCGTGTCGCCGTTTTGCCAGTCTCCCCCGCTCACCGATTCTGCAGCGGTCGCCCAGTCACCTCTCGTCTCGAGTAGCGTCGGCGCAGTTCAGACGACCGATAATGCCGACATTGTATTGGTGATGAAGCGTTTGATTGATTTCATGCGAACTGGTTTTCAGCCCGTTGTCGCCGTTGCGACTAGAAAGCGCAAATCGGACGCGGACGAATTGTTTGTCAATCCGCTGGCTATCGAACAGCCGCAGAAGAAAATCGAAACAGCCGTCTCAAATAACACTGCTTCAGTATGCTCTGTTTTGTTTATTATCATTCAGCTGTACGTGTGGCCCGAATCTCTATGGGTACACCAATTAGCAGATGTGCCAATGTATTGAGCCGATTATAGAATCAGACCAATAATCACAGTGATCGCCATCATCATCGTGTGGCGTTCGATCAACTGATCGCCAATCTTCAAGAATGGAAGGACGGCGAGTTTGTGAGCATCATCGACGAATTTGGCCTGAATGAGGGCGTATACGACGCGTTGTTCCCCAGCCGACTGTTCGGACAGGCGGACGATCTGTTCCACGTCGAGTGCAATCTCTGCGGTCTCCGCTGGCGAATGGCCGGCAGCGGTTTGAAACCGGAACAGGTGTGCCCGTCGTGTTCCCGGAAGCAAGGTAGTAAATGCCCGGCTAGCTCGGCTTGTAGCAGATTAAGTACGCTGTGTATTTTAGTGTCATCGCCGTCCAAGTTGCGTTTAACCGTTGAATTGAAGTTCATTCGAAATTTCGTCAAAGACAGCGCCATATTCCTGTGTCGCGAACCGTTGGTGGTAAAAATTTATTTGTTTTGTGTCACCCAGAATTGACTTTACATTTCAGAAACAGTTGATTCCTTCGTTCACGTCGGCCGAAACGCTCTATGTTGCGTTCTATAGTCGTACGGGAGATAAACTTATGGTCAAACGATTCTGGGATGAAGCGGAGGTATGTGCTCTCCATACACCCACGGTTATTCCAATAAAATATGCGTTTCAGAGCATCTGCAAGCGGCTGTTCAGCGTAGCTTCTGCCGAAGTGATCTCGGTGTCCAATATGCGTCTATTTCTTGTGCACGAGCTTAGTGTCTGCGGCAAAACTGTTGTCCATTGACATGTGGCGATTGCAATTCATTTTTGCTCACTGTGTATATAGAATTGATGCATTTTCTGTCTTGAAAAAACTTCACGAAACCTGAATGGTTTGATTTTGCGTTAAGGGCTGAACATACTTCAAACGGTCCGTTTTGCGACCAATTACCAAGAATAAATATTGCGTGATCAAGAATATATAATTCATTCTT
>JAQGCX010000124.1:0-25951 GCA_034700205.1 Plectus parietinus
GAAACATTTTTTTCTCTCATTCATGTTTTTAGTTTATTTGCTTGGCTTTCTCCGTTAGGCCTTTATGAAATACCTCCCTGCACTGTAGACTGTCAAGAACTTCTGGACCACAAAGAACCGCGCCTCCTGGTCACCAGCATGTACAGTCGAACCCGGATAAGTGTTAGAAAATGCGTATCAATTGTTTGAGCACACGCCAACATGAAAACTTACTACGCAGAACTGCGTAGCCTCTGTGTGCGGTGGCGTGTGCTCAAACAATTGATACGCATTTTGTGCACTTATCGGAGTTCGATTGTACCTGATCTCGGTACGGTATGCTTGCCCCTGTCTGTGTGACAACACTGTACATTACCAACATGCCAGCAAAGTTGAAGGTTTGCATTTTAAACTAGTGCCCAACCAATATAATTTTCCTCACCGGCTCAAAATTTTAATATAAGTTTGATGCTAACTAGACCATTGAAAACGGAACTTCTTAAATAAGTCTGCTGAAAGAAAATTGCGCTAAAAGACATAATCCAAAAGGAAAAATGATGTTCAAAAGTAACATTTTCCATCTGAAATTCCATACTTTCGCCACATCTGCATGAAAGGTAGATGAGATTATTGGAAAAGTGTGCAGAAAATGTCTCCATATGGTGATGTCAAAAAGGTGACCTGACCCCGGCCTCGGATTCAAAGCAGTCTGCACGTCACAAGGCATTGTTGAGTGATGTGATGAATGCGAACAAATATGTGTGTGTAAAAGTTTGTTGAACGATGTTTCAGTTTCTTTCAAGAACGTCCCATGTATCTGTAGAAGTAGAACGCTCCTCCATATCTTAAATTAGCTCCTTTCTCTAGTTAAATATGAACGCCTGCGCGCGCCTGACAGTCAAACTCGCGCAACTTGTAAAATATCGTCGCGGTGATTCACTCGCGTCGCTGAGCGAATAAACACCATGTTCATTTAGTAATTTAGTATTAAGTAATTCAGTAAGAGGGTAGTAGAGTAAAGAGTATGAAAAGGTTACTAAGCCTATCTAGACAAACTTGTTTCGCCCTTTGAACGACAATACAAGTTTGCCAGCCTCTGGACAGGGCTCGTCAGTAGACGACCCAGAGACCTCCTAACTGCCCTAAGCCTATGTTATAAAGAAAAGGAATAGAGAGAGAAAAAGGAAAGTTAAAAAAGAGGGGAGTAAATAATACGGTGAAAAGTCGAAATTCTAACCTGGCGCTTTTCGGCGGAGCATTCGGAGGAACGGCAGTCGTCTGGTGCGTTGGCGGTTTTCCTCTGATACCTTGCTGGCGAGGGGCGGTTCCTAGGCCTTTACTACCCTTGCCCATCGTGAGCAGCGGGGGTCGAGCTTGGGCGGAATGAGTCGCGGTCGATCGTGGGAGCAGGGAGAAGTAGTCGTCAGGAGAGGACGGAGGGCGTTTGCGTCGAGCGAGAGCGGAGCAGGTAAAGAGACACGATACCTTCTACGTCCTTGCGACGTTTATATAGTGTTTCGGTGCGGTCCTGATGTATATATCCGCGTAGGAGTTATAGTATTCCTGATCTTTATCGATAGAATTGTATGATCATCATACTTCAAATTTGTACGGACACATTTGGGGACAATGAAATAATTTTGTACCTTCATTGACACAAGAGAGGAACTGAATATTTTCAGGTATCAACATTTGAGCGAGATCCTCCATGAGAAAATCTTCTTTCCATAAGTATGAATTAAAATAACACGATCTATTTACATCGAAAAACAACTATACTGGGCGATGAGGATCCCAATCCAATGATATTTTTCACAAATCATATTTCTCATTTGATCGTCATGTTATAAAACTTTGGAATGGATTAGTGAATGCTACCAAAAGCAAACGGAACTGATTGGTCGGTGTTCCCGCGCTACTGGCTAACCAGCCAATAGATTCACGTTCTAGCTTCCTTCTTTCATGTCTTACTTTTACTTTTTGGTATTAAAAGTGACAGTAACCTAACAATAATTGCATTGTGATTGTAGTGAAATAACACACTTTTTTCAGATAATTACATATTTGGACGTCTACATTCATTCCTTTCTTCCCTTGATGGATTAACAGCATGATTTTCTGATTTGACTGCAAACTGCAATAGCGTTAAAGCTGATGTGACCACTCTCATTTGCAAATTTGCGCGAAAAGCAACAAGATAAAGAAAAAAGGTACAGTATTTCTTTTACTTATTCGATTCACTACTATCAACTGCTCACAAAACGAATGCAGAAAGAAATGAAGGAATAAGTTGATTGATTGATTGATTTGAGTTGGTATTTTAAGCATTCATTCCATTCAATTCATTATGTGAGCAGCATTCCCCTACAAACTTTGAAGCGCGTGCAGAAAAGTTTTTTGTTCGGTATAGGAGCAAATTTATGGAGTTTGAGCAGTGCACTGCTGTCTTCTTATGACAAGTAGATTTCAGTTACGTTAACTAGCCCTTCTTTCCACACTCTTATTCTTGTTCTCATCTGGTCATTCTGGTCTTGTTCGTCTGTTTTGATAATACAGTTTTGCGAACAACAGATAAACATAAAAGTGGGGTGGGGGGGTTACAGACTACCAAACGTTCTGTGGGCTGGGGGTACATTGGTACTGACTGGTAAGAACCACCCATCTGGGAGGGGGGTACGTACAGGGTTGCAACTCTACTCATCGCCACAGCTTATATTAGCCCAAGATAACTGACTATTTATTTACTTCTCTTTACCTATCTTATTCTGCACATTATTCTGTTGCTAGTTCATTTTGAATTTCCATCCATTGTAACAGGATTTTTGGCCTTCTAAATATTGCAACTGGTGACTTTGATCGTATAACTTATAGAAAATGATAGTTCTGCGGTTTCATCTCAGTGACTCCGCCATCTTCCTTTATATATCGTATTTCTCTGATGTTTCTCTCTCAACATCATCAATTGTTATCGTTCTTGACTTGCCCGCGTTTCAGCTGTCGTGGGCGGCGAGGGGTGATGGGGGTAGGGGAGGATTCTTCAAAGTTCCCTGTTACACACTGTGCGAAATTTCACAGACGAAGCATAGCATAGCTTCTGAAGTGGACAATCCAGACACTCATTTCATCTTCTCACTTGATCATCAATATTTTTGTTCCACATCAATTGAATGTACACAAAGACGCCGTTCGGACCGATGCCAATGTATGAATAGCAAAGTGCATCTGCACTTTGAGTATCAGTTAGAGTCAATCTTGGGCGTTGAAGCGCGCGTCTTGAAGAAAGATGAGTAGAGAGGAAGGTAGAAAGAGCGAGTGAAGCCGGGAGTTGAAAGTACATGTCTAGCCCGAGAGCGGTACTGGCTACTTTGTGCTTGGTGGTCTGAGAGGACAAGAGCGAGCGAGTCTGCGGTCTGCGGCTTGTGCACACTCTGTTTGGTCGTCGGGGTAGGGGCGGCGGTTTGAGAGAGACGCCAACTGCGCGCTCAAGTGGCTACACGTAGTTCAGTAGGACACACGCAGTTCGTTCAGCGTCCTTAGGCACACCTTTGGCTCAAAATGTTCAACCTTCCATGACAGCTACATCTCTTCTTGAAGGATTCTGGAATGGAGGGTACATGAGTTACCGTATTTTAAGAAATAGTGGCACAGTGCCAATATTCTCTGTGAACATCTGGTACAATTGGGTAAATTTTTATGTAAAATTAACATGGAACCTCTAATATCAAGTAAATATTGAGCGTTTTAAATGCAAATGTGTATCAAATAAAACCGAAATATGAAAGATCTCGTTAAAATAGTGCTCAATTTTTCTTTAAAATGTTGAATTCCTTTGTTGTTTAATTAGAATGGAATACATAATTTGATCAATTATTTTGGCTCTTTCGCTGGTTGAAATATTAGTGGTACAGGTAGAAATAGTGGCACAGGCAGAAATAATGGCACAGGGTGCAGAGAGGTTGAAATAATGGTGGCACAGTGCCACTATTTCTTAAAATACGGTATATTATTTTTCAAAGTTGATTTCTCCCTTTTTATGTTCATTTTATCTATGTAAAATTTGTTTTCTGCTTTCCCCAGTTAGGAAATGCGCTGGATTGGGGGTGCAGAGATGGGCACGGTTTGACAGTCTCGGGGGAAGGTTATAACTCCCAAGGCTCGTATGAGCGATCCGTTTCATTGCAACTCTGCTCGAGGGAATTGTCCCCTGATTAGCTCACACCCTCCTTGCCCAGATGTACAGATGTACACTAAGGATACAATTGGTCTCCCCCGGACAAACTGAGTTTGGTAGTGGGGGGCGGTTAGAAGCTAGCGACTGGACGGGGCGCTGAAGTGGCGGTGTGACGCTGCGACCAGGCCGCGTGTCGGTCGGTGGACAGCAAAGCAATCGGGCGATTGATTGCCGCCCGGGGCAGCGCAGTTTTTCCACTCGTCGGACGCACTTCCGTCTGTTGTCGTCGCCGTTGTTTGGACGCGCCGATCACTCGGACGACTCCCGAGCCCCACGGTCAACAGCGCCTCCGCCGCCCTCCCTCTTCCACTGGTCGCCGCTAAGCGACTCATTGCCCCAAGGCTCTTCCCAATTGCGCTGCACTGACAAGACGCCCTTGTCTGTCTGCAATTCCGGAAGAAGTTTCGTCCTCATCCGCTGTTTTCTCTTCAGTCATACAATGACACTATTTTCCTTATTTGGTCATATCTAGTTTAGTATCATTTTCATTCCATTGAATATATTCATATGCAGTCTGTCAGTATGGCATTGAATTTTTGTTATTAGCTGCTGCGCCAGTTTTTCATTTATGCATTGCGCGAACAGAATAACTTTTATACAGTACTTACTGTAATTCTGCTTCTGCTGCATGTTTGTTTTGTCTTGTTCCTTTGCTTTTGATGAAGACATTCTCTTGAAGAATAGAACTTTCTTTTTTAAAATGTCGCACAGTTAAACACGAAGGCTTAATTTTTCTTTGGCGCTGTTCTTTTGAGCCCCGCGCGCATTGCGCCACTGCTGTGTCATTTAGCGGGCGTTGGTGGCTGGCGTTCAGTTAGAGACTAGTAACGGTGAGGTTTTTTGTCGCGCCGCGCCGCATTCACCACTGATGCGACGGCGTAGCGCTGGTCGAGCGCCCCGTGTTTGCTGGTCGTTGTTGCGCGCAGAGAGAAGGAGAGAGAGCAGTCGTCTTCGTCTTCTCTTCTCTACTCTTACGAGAGTGTACCGGGTGGACGGCAAGGTCGCTGGGCGGTCGGCGTCTCTAAACTGGCTGAAACAAAAGCGGGTCGGACCGGCCCCGCCCTTAGTCGCGACGCAGTCATCGCACTCGTACGGCCGCTGCTCGCCTCTCCGCGCTCTCTCTTCTGCTCTCAGCGATTCGCCGCCCGCCACTGTCTTTCCGGCAATCGTCAAACAGTCAAATAGCGCCGCTGGTCCGCCGTGTCTGTGTGCGTCGACAACTGGTGTGTTAGCGACGGTGGACGCGGTCAGGCTCGGGCCATTCCGTGCTGCGCCGTTGTCGCTCTCTCGCATGCGTCCGCACCGCGCCGACGACGTCGCCAAAACGGCGCCCCGCTCCGCGACTCTTTATGGTCGTTTGCCTTTGCCGTCGTCCCTGTCCCCGCGGCGCGCGTTGTCGTGTGTGCGCGGGTTTCGCGCAAACTCGCGGGCGACTCCCATTGTGGTGGCCGCTTGCTTGAGACGTCGCCGTCGCCCACCACAGGCACCCGTCACGCCCTGACGCGCTTAGTCAGCGATACCCTTCTGCGTCTGCCGCAGTTTCCAGTGCGCCTCCCAGTGCGCCTTCCAGTGGAGGAAGAAGAGGGGAGGGGATTCCTGATGGTCCGCAGTCGTTTTAGGGACGCGACGAGTGGCCGTGTGTCGGCCCAGATTCGCGCGAATCGGGGTTTTGCCGCTCGTCGCCATCGCCGATTGTGCAAGCGGTCGGTCTACTCTCCACTTCGCCGTCTTGGGTGCCGCCCGTCGTCGTCGTTTGCGCGGGTGCGCGGCCGATAACTGCGCCTGCGCGCGTCGAAGGGGCAGAAGGTCGGACCGTAAAATTCCACGCCCGGGCGGCACTGTTGGTGTTGGTGGGCTGGAGTTGGTGCGAGCGAACGTTGTGTAACCGGAATCGACCCCCGAGTGGAATTCGACCGTTGGAGAGATTGTTTATGCCCGATCGACCGCACGTCGTCCAACGCGCAACACAATCCGATATATAGACTTAGGAGGACGTACCGAACCCCTACAGGTCTACAGGTAGAGACTGTCTTTCGCACCATGGCGAGAATGTCGCGAACACTGAGCGCATGATTGTCCCACTGGCACACCTTCCCGCCCATCTGTTCAGTCTGTTCGCTGTCGCGACTCTTTTATTTTCGTTGTTGCCTTCCGCGTGCGCACCGTCATCACCCCTTGACTGTGTTTAGACTGTACTGTGCACGACCACTTGTTCTTGTTTCTTGTTTGTGTCGTTTTTCTCTTTCCCTGCAGCGCTTTTCTTCGTCGCGCCACTTTTTTGCGCAGTCCGTCTTGCGATTGAGTCCTGATTTCTAGTCCCTCCCCCCAATCAGAACCGGCAGACCGCGATCATGTCTTGTCACTCTATATTAATTTCCGCCTTTGTTCGTCACTTTCTCTCGGCGATTATTTAATTTTGTCCGGGTGGTGTGCGCGACGCAGGTCCGTTTTTCCTAATCGGTTTTCATATGTTTTCGATATGCGCGCGCGTATTGCGCCGATGTGTTCGCCCGGTTGGTCTTGGGAGAGCAGTGATGTGATGTTTCTTTGCGCTGCTTTCAGAGCGTGACACCGCCTCGATGGACGCTATCGGACGACGACGACGACCGCACTGATCCCCCTCCCCTTCTCCTTGCGCATCCTGCGTGTTGACTTAAGAATATGCCCGGATTAAGCGACCAGCACTTCCGTGGCGCACCATACGAAGGCTCGTCAAAGTAAGTGCCAACTTGTTCTTACTTACTAGCTATTGTCGCGAATGTGCGTCTAAATCGCGAATAAATGAAGATATTTGACTGTGGAATGATTGCTGCTGCTCTAATCGCTCGTATACTGAGCCATACTGAGTTCCTATTCTGCATTTCTATCAGAACTGTTCCACGAAGTGACAAATGTAAGCGCAGATATATGTTTCTACCCCCTCCATTGAAGTTCATCGCTGGATTAGCATAGTCAGACCAATCTGGTGAAGTTCATTACTTCAATTATTTAATGCTTCACTTTGCATTTAGTAATTGCGGTCCTTTTTCCTTCTCAGGCATAGATGTGCAGTTTGCGTTTTGAAAATTTGCACTGTGCGCGCCCGATCCTCTGTTTGCATCTTGACGTTGACATGTGTGACTATTGTCTGCCGGAAGTAAGACCAACTCTATTGTTTCTATTTACCGACAAGTCAGTGGCTGTAGTCGCTTGTCTTTTACGAGCAGCAGGTTAGAAAGTTTCTTGGTTGCGCCTGAGCAAAATGCCAAATAGTTTGCTCATAATTTTCTACTTTTGGCAACAGTTTTCTTGCTCGCAATCGTCACGGCAACTTAAACAGAGTGTGGCTGTCTTACGTAATAGGGACATTGCCAATCCCTTGGGGAGTATTAAATTCTTATCGTCACGCGCGCCTCGTCTCTTTTCAACCTTTCGCATTTCGACGCCGCCCTTTGACCCGATTATAAACGCGTTGTGAGTGAATGAACTTGAGGCGGAAACTTACGCAACAACTCGGTCGCTTCTGGAGGACTTATCGCAACAGCGGGCGACCAAGACGCCATAAAGTCATATTCGGTTGCACTTTACCACTTTACCACATTGATAAAGTAAATAAATAACACGGCGGTTGGTTCTCTGGGATAGGTTGTTATTGTTATTGGGCTACTTTTCTTATTCGCGCGGCAAAGAACTATTTAGTTGATAGAAATTGGCAAAGGTTTGCCACTTTTTTGCTGACACGTGAGAATACAGTCACACTGTTCAGCGAGCTTGTATGCGAGTGGGCGTTAGGCGTCCACTAGTTGGGGTGGGGCGCGATGACAGTGAATCTGTTCCGCTGTCTGTCCGCACCCCGATTTATTTGCGATTTGCGCATCATCACGGTTTAGACATTCCGGCGCGACGCCAACGCGAAATTCTTTCCCCTTTTTTAACGGCTCGATAAACAAGCCGATGTATTTAGTGCTGTGTTTAGCGTGGCCAATCGCGCTATCTGCTATGCATAGTATAGTGTTGCTTAGGCTCTGTTTCTGATGCCTATGTAGTATACACAATTCGCAGTAATGAACGAGTTGTCAAATTCTGAGATATTAGTTGAATTAGTAAGTGTTGCCTCTGAAATTGTCCATTGCTGTAACTTTTTAAAATTAGAATATTTCTTAGGACCAATTTGGCATTTCCTCGCCAGCTTGCAAAATGCCACTGTGTACTGTAGCATCTCTGATCCTTGTTGTTTATTGCTTTGTGGAACTGCTGGCTTGGGCGATTTGTTTGTCTACCGGCAAGTAGTCAAACTCTTGATTGGTGCGCGTGTGTTGCCGCTTCTTCAACCGGAAAGAAGCGCCCTCGGATCTGAAGTATAAGACGGGCAGACGAGTGCTGATGCGTGGTGCGTAGCGTAATGCACTTCTGGATGGCTGTTTACCGATGTGCCACAGTGCAGTACTTCGGCGTGCGTCACCTCCCGTTCACGAAGCGAAATCGGCCGTCTAATGCCGTCGTGTGGTGACCTCTTGAACGTTTCGAGCTCGACCCGAAGAGCGCCCACAACTGTATTCGGTGTTGGTCGTCGACCACAGCGATATTTCACCGATTTGCATGGCAATTTCGCGCTGCGACCCGTCGTTCAATAGAAGTGGGCGCCCGTTACGCCCGTCGCCGCCGCCGAGACCGCAGCATTCAACAGTTGGCCCCCATTGATTCGACCAGCCAAACGGCGACCTGCTGAGCGCCGAGCGCCGTGCGCAGCCGTTTTCTCTTGCCCAAACCTTGTCAAGCGCCGTCTAGAGCGCAGCGGGGACAGCGCGCGCTGCGACACACACACACAAACGGGCTGGGCGAATAAATTTGTTTGGTCGGCTGGGGGCGCCGTCGGAGCACGCCGGGGCTTGGCCGGACCATCGCGGTGTGTCTGTGCGTGCAAAACTCGTTTTCGGCGCGGGCAGCCGACGCTCCCCCTGCCTAGGAAGCAACTACGCGGCCGGAAAGGACGAAACGCGAGGGGACAGCGCGGAACAGACGGAAGAGACTGTATCGGGCGTTTATTTGCGAAACTGTCGAAAACCTCATATCTAAGTAGGCGAAACCGTGGTTGTAATAAGGCAACGCTTGCGGAATCTTAACAATCAGTAATTCTCACACAAGCGTGCGATGTACAGTCGAACCCGGATAAGTGCACAAAATGCGTATCAATTTTTTGACCACACGCCAACATGAAAACTCACTACGCAGAACTGCTTAGTCTCTTTGTGCGGTGGCGTGTGCTCTAACAATTGATACGCATTTTGTGCACTTATCCGGGTTCCACTGTATTATGTAAGGGTGGACCAAATTTTCGTTTGAACCGCTGCAGTTTCACTAACTAGTCCTTATCGAATCACTTGTCCTAGCTGAAATTTGGTACACATACGCCCAAGACTAACTTGCAAGTGATATCATTTTCACGTTCATTGGTTGCCTACAACTGGTTAAATGCAGAAAACTATTATCAGTGGTGTGAAGTACTAAAAAGATGGAGCAGCAAAAATGATGCATTTGACAATAATTTGCAACCAATAAATGTAAAACTTTATCACTTGAGTTAGTGTCTTGGCCACATGTGTACCAAATTTCAGTGTGATCTGATGAAAATGAGTGAAAAAACAGCGATTGAAACATTGCACTTTTCGTTGGACGACCCTGTAATTGCGCTGGAGGGCGGAAGGGGGGGGAAGAACCTCGAGGTGTCCGTCCTTTTGAGCGGCGGAAATCGAGCGTTTGGCACGCACTGCTGCGGCGCGCCGTCGATCACGGGGAAGGTGTGTTTGGCCGGCGATTGAAGACGCCGAATGCCGGCCAGTAGCCCGGCGACCGGGTGACGTCCTGGAGCCGATGCCGTCCGGCTGGCCGATGCCCTCCGTCGCGCATCGCTCATCACGATCTGTCGCATTTCGCGCCTTCCCCCTTCTTCCTGCTCTCCTTCGCCGACTCTGTCCCGCGCGGGGGATCGCCCCGTCGATTTCCGATTCTACTCGACGATAACCGCACTGTTGCACTGTTTCACTTCGCCTGTCGCACATTCCTCCACTTTTTTGATGCCAAAAATAACTAGGCATACATTTTGAGACAAAAAGGCTGAGATACATCTCCGTTTTGTTTTCATTTTGTTCTCATATTATTTCACGATATTCGCACTATCTTTTTGAGAAACTGTTGACAGTTCGACGAATTGGAATATTTGCTGTCAATTCACCCTCTTCCCTTCGAATAATTTCCATCCATTACGATCGGTTTATTCTCCAATATTTTGTGCCAGAAACAAGAGACGTGAACATTCAGTGATTGAAAGGTAGCAACAATTACTTAAGAGCTGGGCAGATTTCAAACGGCCCGTTTTGCGACCAATAACCAAGAATAAATATATCGTGATCAAGAATATATAATTCATTCTTGGTAATTGGTTGACAAAACGGGCCGTTGAAAGTAGGCCCAGCCCTTTACTGGACTGCATTGGGCGGAGTGGGGTGGGATGGTAGAGATGATGCTTAGACTGTAATGAAGTAAAATTTAGTGACAAGTGACGATCTCGTTATAGAAAGACGCTTATCGAAGTGGGGGAGCGTGTGCCCCTCCCTCGTGCCACACATGCTTTTTCTATCAACACGGACTCTGCTTGCTTGAACATGCTGTAATGATCGTCGCAACAGCATATCAAAACTCAGAGTCCGCCACCTGGGCGCCGAGGATTAGGACGTCTAAGTCGTAACATGCGTCGCATATTCCTTATCGCCGCAATAAGTACTTCACATTGTGAGCATCAAGAGCTCACTCTTCCGTCTGCTTTCACTGACATATGCTCGTATTGTGAGTGCTTTAGCTGATGCATAATGCAATAATGGGTATGCGCTTTTGCCATATGCCAAGATCCCAAGATTGAGACTCTTTTGTTGACGTAAAACTATCCGGAACATTCGTGAAAGGAATGGTTGACGGGTTGAAGTGCACCAGGCATTGAAATACAGTTAGGCTTAGGGATCTTCGTCTAAGTGTTACATTTGATCAATAGTTTGCGACGTTCACGAAAATATCCCTGAGCCCTGAGTACTCCGGCATTGTAGCGTAACCGAAATCTCATGTACTGAAGATGTACATAATGAATATCCCTATTTCAACAGCAACTGTTCGCACAACGCATTTTCTATTGAACAACTATAGCATTCCTACCGTTATACTGTTAAGTGCAGGAATGCTAACCAAAGTTTTTTGTCCCACGCGCTCCTGCGGCTGTCACAAACCGGTGTGTTTTTGTCGAAACATGAGTAATGGCTACAGATGGAAGTGTCGTAAAGCGCATATTTCAACAGCTTTTTTCGTGTCGTGTGACGACGCGCGGGGCTGAACCAGAGATACGCCCCCCTGTGTTGACGGCAGAGATGAGAGAAGTCAGAAGAGAATGCATGCCCTATGCCTTGTGCCCGATGCTCTTATGCGCTGGGTGCGATAAGAGCGTCAGTAGACCACAGTGCATGGCGCCAAGCAGGGGACAGGCAGTGATGTTATCTTGCTGACACTGATAGCTGTGCACGTTAGGCCGACGACTGCAGCGTCTTGTTGTGCGCAAGACGTCGAATGCGCAACTCTACTCTTGTACCTACGTGTTGCGCTTGTTAGGGCGGTCAGAGTGCGTTGGGTTGTAATAGTGGTAGCAAACTAGAGATGGGCGCAAAAAAAATGACGCACTTTTTCCACAATCGTTTTATGGTCTATTTTACTGCTGACTGTAATAATTCTGCGTGTCTGCTTCGTCATCGCGAGCATTCGCGCTGATTTCAATATAACTAACCATGTCTCTCGCTTGCATATTCATCAATTCTTTTTGCTCATGGACGTAATATTCATGCTTCCTATCTTTCTTGTGAGGCATCGAAGAAATGATGACCACTGTTTCGCGCCTAATCTTGTTCAGTTGTCATATAGATTAAAGATTGACATCATTGCTAGCACACAAAAGGGCGTTGTTGTAGTGCTTTAGGGATTCTCTTTCATGTTGCAATTCGAAATACGCATTTCTCAAGCAATATCATTGCCGAATGAGCTGTTTTGCTTTTGCGCAAGGATGTAATGATTTTGTTTAGAAAGTTTGTCACAGGGTGTTTGTTACCTTTTGAATGTAAAAAAATTGGACAAAAGATGACAGGAAAGTGTGAACGAATCATGTATAGTTGTGGTGACTGGATGATGCAGACTCGGGGCGGGGTGGGGGGTGGGGGGTGAGGGGGTGTGCGCTACAGCACAACAGGAGGCAGTAGCACACGTATTCATCGCGGCTTCTCGGCTGGTTGGCGGACTGTGCGTGCGCTCTCGTCCAGTCCACTCGCAGCGTATTCGAACCGTTTTGCAGCGGATACGCGGGCGGTCGCCATAACCCGCCACCGGCCTCGTACTACTACTCGCGTGACGGCCGCGCAGAGCAGCGCACCAGCCCTGCGTCCTCCAACGGCAAGATGGCCTTTCATTCGCGCTCTAACGGATCGCTCAACTACAATGGCAACGGCGCCACCGCTACATTGCCTGGTACAGATGTCTTCTTTTCTTTTCCCATTTTACAGTTAAATTCCGATAGGAGTTTAAACAAGTGTTGGGGATATAAACGATTAGGGAACGTTCGTTGTTTGGCAGTTAACAAGTAAACAACGCCAAGTAAACAACAACCAAATTTTGCGCTTTATTATTCAGTACTGTTTACGGCAACTTGCAGTTTTTATGTGGCGGCGATGGGGCATTGAGCCAGCTGGCATAGCGGGTCTAATAGTCGCACACCCACCAAATGACGTTCTTGTTTTGACGACAAATATTCGCGTCATTGCAATTGAGAATCAGCGACAGTTACAGCAATTGGGGGGGATGCTGAGCAACGCAATATTCAAGCAAGCTTATAAAATGGTGTAACTAGCGCAGGCAAAATTTTATGGTTTAATGGTTGAGTTTATGATTCCCTTCCAACCCAATTTTCTTTTCTTTTTTTTTTCAAAAGAAGGAGCTCACAAATAGATTGAATTGAAAGATGTGCATAATAATTTTCTCTATTCAGGCGATGGTCGACGACGCCAAGCTGCGGCAGCGCCTGTTGACGACACGCCGTCGTACTGGGTGGAACACTTGGCGACGTTCGCCGTGGGCAAGCAGTTCGGTCTGGAATGGCCTTCAGACGGCATCAGAAAGTTGAAACAGATGGAGAAGAACAGCGCCATCTGGGCGCAGCCAATGGTACTCCGTCTGCGACCGAACATCGTCTCCGTTGAGGACGAGAACGGGGTCAGTTTCTGTTTTATGCGAACCAACTCAAAATCTCAGTTACGCTCATCTTTTTGATGCTATGACTTTATTCGTTTAATAACTTTATTCGCGTAATAATAACTTTATTTGGTTAATAACTTTATTCGATTACGCCTTGGAAGGAGTATGAAAATGGTAATTTTTGTCGATTTTGAAAGTTGGTAATACTGTACATTAATGTTCTCAAAGCTAAAACAAATCTGAAAATCTGAAACACCCCACTTCCTAAACGTTCTATGTAAATATGACGATGGCCAATCGTAGTTTTACGTCAAGGATGATGCAATATAACTAACCGCTTCGTAAAAGTTATGCAAACATATTCATTGTTACGAGTCATAACTAATTGAGTTCTTCTCTTCAGGAGCTGGTGGAGCAATTTCCGATGGAGCTGGTGGCCGACCCAACGGCTCATCTGTCGACGGACCCGCGCGACGTCTACAACAACATTTTGCTGTTCGTCGTGCGCGAAGACCGTCGCGGCGGACAACGTTCGACCACGCCCACCGAGATGCACATCTTCCAGTGCAACCGCGTATCGGCCAACGAGGTGGTCGATGATCTGCGCGCCTTCCTGGCTGGACAGTTCCAACGTGTGCGCACTGGAAGACGCGACACGGGCTTCGTAGTCGCGGCGCCACCGCCGTCCTTTAACGGCAATGGCAATGGCAATGGCAACGGCAATGGATATGCACGTGATGCTGGTAAGGGGAAGTTTTTTGAGCAGCGCTTGCGAACATACGTTTCGGTCTTTGTTCATGATTAGCTTTGACACAGAGGTGACTAGACTCCAACATGGTGGTGGGTTGGCTGAGAATCTGTGGTTGGCTCAACCGTCCACTCTCCTGGGTTATCATATAAGCGACCCTCTGCAGGAGGGTAGCGAACCCCCCCCCCCCCCCATCGCCTAGCTCTGCTTTCACAGATCAGGATAGATTTCCTGCAGACAATTAAAGTAAAGGGGTGGCATAAAACCTCAAATGAGTTATGATTGAAAAATTCCCCATTGCGTTGGTTGGACCTCAAACATTTGAGCCAAGATCTCCTACCCCCATAGCAAAATATTCATAATATCTGGCATAATGATTATTCGACAGCTGTCAGACAGGTTTTGTACGCAAACAGCTTCAGGATTTTTAGTGATAGTTTTCTTTTTGCTGTTCCCTACTGTAGTTTCTGTTAATGCATAAATAAGTGTGCCTTTGTTTTCTTTGATAGCGATCACCTAGAGAGTAGTTATGAGGCAAGTTATGAAAGTTTTTGTGAGGTCACGATGAAAATACATGATAAAACGTGTTAATATGGCCATAAAATCGGGAATGCCTGGTTAAACGGGACTCAACTTACTTCATTCACGTGACTTAACTTGGGGACAATCTTAATGGGCAGTTTGCGTAGTTTCGCATTTTCTATGGCTGAACAAATATATTTGGTTTTATGAAGCGTTACTGAGATAAGGATCAAGTTGACCAAATGCTAATGCTCTTATTTTGAGCTGAAAAGAGTGATCAGGGTGAAAGGGGAATAGACACATGATGTTCCAAAGCAAACACGTTTGATAGACGCAAAGCAAGCGGAAAATGTCCACAGATTAATGTTTTTTTCTATTGCAGCACCTGTCAGACAAGGGGGAGAACGAGCGGCATTCCGCGATGACGCGTCAGCCAGCTCAGACGCCAGCGAATACTTTGAGCGGGACGTGGTATGTCTTTGCTTTGTTATTTCTGCAGTGCACTTCGCTTTCACGATAAGATAAAAACACGCGAAAGGTGTAGGCCTTGGTGAACATTCATCCGACTTTACAGTTCAATTCGAACAAGGCTATTCTTCGCAATCGTATTCAGTCTCGAAATGCAAAAAAGGCCTTGCGTTGCGTTCAATTCCAGACTGTTGTGAACACTTTTTTTAACACACTGGATAACGACTGCTTGGATTTATAAACCTTTGGTAACTGGGAATAGATGACATACAGTATAAATTAGATACAGTCTAACCCGGCTATAAGAGCATTTAAGATATCAATTTTTGCAGCGTGCTGCAACATATAGGAACTCTACGCAGAACAGCGTAGCTGTCTTACACGTTGTAGCATGCTGCAGAAATTGATACCGTAAATGCTCTTACAGCCGGGTTAAAAATGGGTTTAACAGCATCATATTTACTTGGACAAATGTAAACTTAAGCTCGCACTGTTAAAACTTCTTTCCTCTTGTTTTCGCACGAGTTAGTGATCGTAGCGTCATCAACAATTATTTGTCAAAAGTGAGACAACGGAGGGCGGCGGTTGAAGAGTTTTGCGCGACAGCGACAGTCTTCTTCAGTGCGCCCCCTCACTCGTGAAGCAGAGCGCAGCGCCGTGCGAGCTGTAATTGAGAGCCAATGGACTCGATTCCGTGACACGCACTGTTGACGAGCGGTTCAGCCATCCCTCTTACCGCGCGCTGTCTCTCTTGTGTAATTTTGATGATGTGCAATCGAGAGGGAGCGGTATAGTTGTTCGCTGGAATACTAAAGAGCACGTCTCTTTGTATGAAGACCTTGAGGGGTTGAACCTTGGGTTGAAAACAGGTGGGCAGGCTCCAGTTGGTGAGGGTTGGCAGAAAGGTCTGCGGGGGTTGTCCCATCTGCTGAATATACAGGAGTACTAGTTTGGCTACTCTGTGTGGGGTTATGTACCCCTACACACCAGAGGGGTGAAGGATGGTGCTTGCATAACAATTACCTACTTCGCTTTTGTTATGCATTTTTCGTGAGACCGGCTTAACTATGGGACTGATGACGTCATGCTTACAGTTACGCCGGACTCACCAAGAATGCATTACAAAAACGAAGAGCCTAATTGTAATTACATGCGAATTCTCTTTTCATAACGCAACGCGATTGAAAGGGATCACAATGCAATTAAGAGAGAGTTCTGCTGCTCTTCAGCGACAGCTATTAATTCTAGCATAGAATATGAACAATAGCTTTCGCAAAAATCGGATCGCAAAAACTGTCATTGTCAACTGTGAACGGTTGAATATCGTAAGGACCGAGAGTAATACAACCATTGTGTCGTTGCAGAACACGTTGAACCGGTGCTTCGACGACATCGAGCGCTTCGTAGCGCGCATTCAGTCGGCGGCGATCGCCCAACGCGAGTTGGAGTCGCAACAGCACCGCTACAGGACAGCGCAACGACCTCGTCGCGACCAGGGCATCCTGCAACTGCGCTCGCAGCTGCCTGGCGAGCTCGAGTTTGTCGACATTCTGCAAAAGTTCAAGCTCAGCTTCAATCTGCTGGTCAGTCCCAGTTGTTTCGCGTTTCGAACTATGCTCTGGCCTTATTAACATGTGTTCGAACGTGGCAGAGTCATGGATTCTGAAACAGTTTTGAACCCAAAAAGGGCGGCTGGTCAGAGATTGCTGAGCTATTAAATATTCCTGCTTTTTAGTAAACTGTTGAAGTATGCATTTGACCACAAAGGTCTTTATTTAATTGATTATGACCAGAAAAGTTGTATCTGATCTGATTCTGACGTCAAAGTCAAATAAAATTTTAGTTGACTTGTCAGGTATATCTGACCTCATATTTAACACTGATCAGTGCATGATTTGCCGTCTTTATTGCCGTAAAACATGATCGCACAAAATTTGTGGAATTATTGACAACTATTCACTGTTCAGTATTGACAGTTGATGCATTTATTAGTTTGCTTCACTGTATTCAGATTGTTATATTATTTACCCATAACTCGACCTTGACGAGATTGAGAACATTTCAGGCGAAGCTGAAAAACCATATTCACGAACCGAATGCGCCGGAGCTATTGCACTTTTTGTTTACACCGTTGACAGTTATTCTGGACGCGTGTCAATGGGGTCTCGGACGGAACATCGCCCCGCAGGTAGAATCAGAAATATTTCGCCTAGTTGATTGAAATTAAGTTTTCAAAAATTGTACATATCGAATTATTCTTTCTGTCAGACAGAACTTGCAAATATGTAGCAGTAGTGAACTTTCTTAGTAACATTTTTATCGTGGTGTGGTTGATTGATGTTTGATGAAATGTTGTTTCCAGATCGTCAGTCCACTGTTGGCTCGCGAGACAAAAGAGTTGATGCAGAATTGTCTGACCAGCAAGGAATCAGACGTATGGATGGCGTTGGGCGATACCTGGCGTACTCCTCCGTCAGTTTTTCGTTTTTATTCATCAGTTTCTTCTTTAAATCGTGTTATCACCTTCATTACCTCTTTCTTTCAACAGTGAAAAATAACTACTAAATTAGCTTTCCGTTCATTACTTAAGTTTTTACCCATTTCAGTTTCAAATTATTTCACCATAACTGATTGAGCAAAAAACGTACTTTTTTACCATTGGCTATTGTCTTATTTTCAGCGAAGATTGGCCAGGACCGTTGCCCCAGCCATACCGACCGGTATTTGCGGACGGATTCATGCCCTACGGTCCTCCAGTCGGCGTGGACCTGCCGGTCAGACATGCCATGGACGCGCCCATCAGACAGCACCAGCAACCCATACAGCACCAACCGCCTCCAGTTCATGCTGCCCATCGTGGTCGCAGTGTCGACAATGTAAGTTAAAAAACTCTTTTACATATGTATTGCACTTTTTAATTCCAAAATTAGCTACCAATTAGGTTTCTATGTTTTTCTAATTAAATTTGTCAGAACCGAAGTCAAAATATAGCCGATTTCCTTGCGCTGGATCAAAATCGGATGATTTTTTAATGAAAAACACTGGATTACATTACATTTTTTTTGCAATACCGGTACAGTCGAACCAGGATAAGTGCACAAAATGCGTATTAATTGTTTGAGCACACGCCAACATGAAAACTGACTACGCAGAACTGCGTAGCCTCTTTGTGCAGTGGAGTGTGCTCTAACAATTGATACGCATTTTGTGCACTTATCCGGGTTCGACTGTATTGAAAGTGATTATGCAATTCTGTTGTGTGTCATTGAGCGCATTTGTCCTCCATACTTGTGGTGGGATATTATTGGGCGTTGAAGTAATGTAAGCTTGAGAAACAGTGTGAGCAGAGGGGGAGGGGGGAGGTGAGAAGGAAACCACCCGAGCGCATCGCAGTTTTATTGTTGTGTGACTGCACGACATTTGCCGACGAATCAACGACCAACCTCTAAGCGCAATGACCAGTCAGTTGACCAGTCTCACCGAATATAGCTGCCAGCGGTCGCCAGCCGGACTGACCGGTCGATGGCGATGCAGAGTTCCGCCTGAACGCAAACATTCTCCCCTCCCCCTCCCACCGATCTCTGAGGTACACCGGCGTCGCGGATTAAATCGTTGCGTCCCGGCTCGGCGGCTTTATTTGTTTGGACTCTGACCAATCGGCCGCCCCCATTGCAACGGCGAGCCGTTGGGCTTCACAGACTCGCGTCGCCCGACCTGCCGGCCACTTTGGAGTGCCGCACTGCCTTCCCCTCGACTACCTCCCCCTTCTCGGCCGCGGCCACACTCTCAGCCGCTTATTATTCTCTGCGGGCGGTACTGTACGCTCGGAGATATTTGGTATTTTATAATTAAGCTCTTCGTTTTTGTTGTGCATTCTTGGTGAGACCGACTTAACTGTAGGACTGATGACGTCATGCTCACAGTTACGCCTGTCTCACCAAGAATGCATAACAAAAACGAAGTAGGTAATTCAAAAGGCTGATTATTTTTGCTGTTCGGTACTGTTATTTTCCGATAACAGTCTAAGGAACTTATGAATTTCAAAATAGGCAAAATAACTGCATATGAGTCGTTGTAAAATTATTTTGTTTTGCGTCATATAAAAAAATAGCAAATAAGAATAGCAAATATTTATTCGAACGTACAGTATGTCCTGTTAGCGACGGTGTGAAAAAGTGCCATGATGATGTTGGCGAACGCCGGCGTCAGTCGCCCGCTCGGTCGCGACTCTGCGCGCGACTTCTATAGCTCAGAAGTCGCCAAAATGCTCTTGCTCAGACACCAGCAACATGCCCAGCAGGCACGGACGCCAGATCGCGTTCGCAAATGGGTGGTATGAAAAAAAACCATCTTCTATTTCTTTTCTTAATCCCATCATTGTTGTCTCAGTCTTTGGATCTGCAACATTGAGTTTTGTCTCAGTGAATGTAAAATACTGTATCTCGTTCATTTTTTAATTCATCCTTTAATTTGTCACTTGCAAGAACTTTGTATTCTATCAAACAATTTTATGCAATGCGTTCTTCTCTTTAGCTGGCAGTCGACGTCGATCGAATGTCGTTGGAGCGAGAGCGGTTAGAATTCGAACGTGAAAAGGTGATGGAACGTGAACGAAGACTGCTGGAAGAAGAACGCCGGATCAGACAAGAGAAGGCACGGCTGGAGGCGGAACGCCGCATGATCATCGAAGAACAGGAACGCCGTTCCGTCGCCAGCGAACGTCCGGCGCCTGGATCCTATTATCGAGAGTAAGTGGCCGTGTTCGCATCGTTTCTTCTTTCCACCTGTGGAGTGCGAGATTGCAATGCATCCATCGTTTTCGTTCGCACTTAAAACCCCAGTCGGTAACTATTCGCGCCATTGTTGCAGGAGCGGTTGGTTTCTATTCCCCCTGGAGGAGGCGGGGGTTTTTTTGCGTGTACATCACCAAATCCGATTATTTGTAATTGCACCCAAGGTTGCGCATGTAAATGCGAACTTGCAAAGACTCTGCGAGGGGAAATGCAATTTGCTAAAAATATATACAAAGAACATGAATCTACATGTTTAGGGTATATTGAAGAAAAAGGAACTTCCAATATCCCTCTCTACGAATATTAGTTTATGCAACGAGAATTCATCCAAAAATGGGAACAAAATTGTCGGTAATTTCCCGACTAAATTACCACAACCGGTACCGATCATTTTCCAATTTCACTGAAAGAAGATTTGCATGAATTCATCAATTTCGTTGTGCCCAGCGAAGGTCGCGGGGATTCCGCAAGTTGTCAAATGCCGCATATCATTTTTATTGGTCAGTGAGAAGTCAAAAATCGACTGGTTAGTGACGAAAAAGCACTTGTTGTGACCTGACAGGCACAGTTTTTGCGAGATGTACCGATGTGCGACCGAACTTGACGGGCTCTCGTTCTTTCCTGCTTGTATTTACTTTTGCTATTGAAATTCGTGAGGCGCCAGTTTTTTGCTCTGACGCTCCTTCACCGTCATCGTAGCGATCTCTGCGATGACAGATGTTTTGTCGGGGATTACTTTCTTTAATTCTGGGGGAAAGTATAAACTTCCTTCCTGTAATAGAAATGTGAATTAGTGTGGCAATGTAACGGATTTAGTTACAGTATCTGCATTCGGGGTTCTTGCATATTTATTGTTGAAAGATAATAATGCTCCCTGGTGCATTGCATATCGGATGAAAAATTGGTGGCTGTGACTGCGGCCTTACTGTAAACGGGCGTAAATTAAATCGTAATTGTCGGTATAATTTTTAAAATTTGTTGATAAGGAGAGTATGAAACATGAAACGCACCGAGCGATCTGAAATCAAAGCGAATTCCTGTGAATATTGGATACAGTTTCGGTTAGCATAGTATTGATACTGATTGACACTTGTATTTCAGCTCGGCGCAGAACTCGCCGACTCCAATGCGTCGAACGGTGAGCAGCCAGCCGGTGATGACGAGCAACGGTATGACGGCGAGCCACGGCAGCCACGGCAGCCACGGCATGACCGCGAGCCAGACGGACCAGAGTCCGCGCCAGAAGAGCTTCTTCGACGATTTGCGCCAGCGCCGCGCCAAGGTCGTCCAGGCCACCTATGACCGTGTCGCGCAGAACCCCAAGGAGCTCACTGTTACTCGCGGCGAATACTTGGAGGTACGTGCAATATTACCATAACCGTCTCTCCGTACTCAGGCTTCGTCATTTATCCTTTGCAATCGCCGCATTTTTCACTTCATTTTACTTTTACAACTACAGTATTGTACAAATCGGATAATTTCTACTCAATAAAGTTGGTCAGAAACTAGTCAATAACCAATAGCTAGACAGGTGACACCAATACCCAATAGCAATACTATTGGGTTTTTTTACTATTGCTATTGCTATTGCTATTGGGTATTGGATTCCATGCACTATTGGGTATTGTTACATGTCGTCTACCAATAGCCATTAACCGATGCTGTACGAAGTACGAAAAGAGAGCCAAGATGCTCCAGAAAAGTATTTTGTCAACTGGTAACAGCGATTATCTGACTAGTGTTTAACCGATTTTCTGCATGATTGTTTGTTACCATGTGCCAATTTGATATTTTTCAGGTGATTGGTGACTCGAAGAACTGGTGGGAGTGCCGTAACGTACATAGCCGCGTCGGCTACGTTCCACACACGATTTTGTCGGTGGTGGCGACGCGCGAGGACTCGCCGCAGTCCGTGCCGCCGCAGGACCCGCTCTTCATCGCTCCCGGCACCAGTCAGAACAGCGGCCCGCCCAGCGTCAATTACTCCCAGGTTGGTACTTTATACAGAAGCGGTTTGGTATAAAAATATATTATTGCAAAATAAGGCAAACAAATTCAGAGTCATTTGGCTCAGCGGAAGAGCAGCCGCGCCCCGAGCGGAAGGTCTCAGGCTCAAATCCTAGTGATGACGGATTTTTGCGCAATGCTCGAAATATTTTTGACATTTAAAGAACATTTTGATGAATTGCGAAACTGAAACTGATCCTATTTGAGTGTTACTTTTATGAGCCATCGGTTAGGATTTCGGGGTTGGGCAGCACGTGAATTGACATTTGACAACAATAGTATTGCACCTCCTTTACAAACACATATGGCTCGCTCCATTTACACGCAGACGGAGTCATTGATTCACAACTGGGGCGGCGAACTTTTGTTTGTTTGCGGGACACTCGGCTGTGTAGAATAAACGACCGTTGATTTGGAAACGAATTCGCGGGGTGGCGTCAAACTTTTTTCACAAAGTTTCGCTTCGCTTTTCTGCGGAAAGAAATCAGTTTTCTACGTTACACTTAATTGATATATCATTGTTGAGAATTGGTTAAATAATTGTGTTGAAAGAGGAGAAGTTTCTCTAAACGTACCATACCATAGGGAAAGTTTCGATAATTGATCCAATCCACTAGTTTCCTGGAGTGCAATGGGTTTGATACATTTGTGGATTTTTTAAACTCACCCGCAGTAGCGAATCACTAGATTTAAATAAATTTAGGCCAACATTGCCAAATACTGTAACTACCGTTCTTGCTTCACTCAAGTAATGAAATTATATCCACTGAGGTTAAATCGTTTCAGGACCGAAGCGATAACAACCGAGGCGGTATTTCGCACGCGAATAACAACGGAAACGGCATGAATAACGCGTCATCGATCAGCCCTCGGCCAGGTATGATGGGCGACGACACGCCCGAATATATAAAGCAGCGGCAAGGGAAACGCGGCGAGTTCCGCTATTTCTGATTCGACAGAAACACACAAGTGTGCTACCATGCGCCCTGCGACCATATTCTATAATCGCCGCGAGACGCCGTACAATTCGCATTTGTTATCCTACTCTTAACAAGCCTACTGTACATGCGCGCGTTTCCTGTTTCAGTTTAATTTCAGCGGTTTTATTCAGTTCTATGCGAAATTCAAAATATTTGCGAGTTATGACAAAGTATGACCGTTTTTGTCAAAATTCATTGGAATGCATTCAAACTTCTCAATAAAACCGCTGAAATAATTCAACCGCTGGTTACTCGTAGACGCGTTGACAATCAATCAAAAACTATGCTAATTGCCTTTTTACCCATGCGGCCTTATCTGCATACGCACAATGCACCCCCACCTATTATATCCGCTGTCTTTACGTTATCTGCCGATCATTTTTGAACGAAACTTATTTTCAACAATTAGATGTTTCGTTAATACTTAACGGACCAACAAAAAAGATTTATTCGAACGAGACCAGGTGCTAAATTATTGCGTCCTTGTTTACATGTTTTATTTTCGTCCTTAGTCTTTGTCGGATTTTTGCGTTGTCGAAAACGTCACAGCACATTGTTTTCTACACTTTTAGTTTGTAACTTTTATGCCAAAAGGACGGGGCGGGATGAGGAGGTGGCTATCGTTTGTGAAAAAGTGGGCGAAATGTCTGTTCTTGGCTTTGACTGAATTTAAGTTGCACGCTATCAGCCGCTACAGTTGCTGCTCAATTAATTCCTCAATAACAACCGCTTCATCTCACAGCTATAAATCACTAATCAAAAATTAATTTATTATCCGCTCACAATTGCTTCCCATCGCTTACTAATAACCGCTAATTTCATGCGTTTTGCGTGCGTTCTGCGTGGCTATTTTTCAGCGGAAGCGGCTATTTAAGTGAGCTGAAAGGTCAAAAAAGTTAACGCTTTCGTATTTGTAGTTGGTAGTGATTTGCTACACTCTACTGCGCAAATAACGTTCTAGCGATTTCGGTAGAGTGGTGGTCGCCTTGTTATTGCATCGCTAACTGCCTAAGTGTGCGCTTCGTTAACCCTGACTGCCATGGGGGTTGAGGTTGGTTTGTTGGTGGAATGGTCTTTGTGTGGTGTGGTGTGTTGGCTGCAGACTTTCCCTTGATCGATGAGGCAGACATTTCTCCCGGTCATATTGGTTGCCATCCTCCACCCCTCACCCACTCCCATACCCCTTAATCCCATCTCAATTTTATTCATCAAAACAGTGCTGCTGTCGCCCTGACAGAGCATTGATCTGTTTCAATAACCATTGGCAGTTATTATTTGTGGAATGCACTGTTATTTGTTGTTCATATTACCGTTTTTAGTTTCTTGCTCGTCGCGTATTTCCGTTGTCTCTCTGTCTCCTATTCGCTATTGTGTGTAGATAGGGCGAAAGTTGTTGCAACTGTTGAGGTAGTGGTAATATAATATGGAGAGTATTTTATTTGACTGAGGAGCGAGCGCCTTGTCCTTACTTTATGTTGCGTCTGGCTTGGACAGATTGAGAGGAGAGACATGCGGTTTAGAGTTGTTGTTGCGCTGCCGATCGGAAATTTCGATGGCGCGGTGTTTTGTTTTGCCCTATCTAGTGCATACTCATCGTGGCCCTCACTTAAATTGCTCTTGACACAAATTGGTTGTTCGTTTGGCTAAGTTGTGTGCGATTTCGCTTGTGTATTTACTGACGTGAAAGTTTGGCGGGCAATATCCCGGGGGTTTATGCAGAAATGGCGCTAAAAATTACTGCTAGATAAAGCAGATCAAGTATCTTTACCAAGTTAATACATGAAAGACAAATAGTACCCCAAAAAATTGACCACACCTTCAGTTTAACCGGCGTCATTTTTGTGTAAACCCGCGTGTACTTTGATGTCTCCTGCTGGATGTGCGGCATCTCCATTCTTCCGTCTTCTTCGGCGCTCATGGTGAATCATGCTCTGACACTGATGAATGAATAATAGGTTTCCCTGGTTGGTTTCCCGTCGTTTTCTATAATTTCGCGCGCGCAGCACATGTCATCATTACCTGTTGTGACTATTTCCATGCGCCCATTGTTTCTGTACACACGCAACTGAATCAATATCGATTATTTTCTGATTGGTGGTGGTAAACATGACGTTGTACCACATGCGGATGATGCTATATAATATTATTGTTACACTCGTGCACGCAATACCATGATGATGATGCTGCTGATAAACTGACAAGGTTTCTTCTTTGGAGATCTCTTTCTGGTCGCCTGTTAAACCGATCGGCACCCCCATGGCTCTCTGTCCTCCACCCCTCCAAATCTCCTCCTGAAACTCTCAGGTGCTCTCAGACCAATCTGTCAGGTGTTTTAGCGATGCAATAGCACAAGGCGACGCTACAAAGTTTCAAAACGTCTCAATTTTATTCTATTTTGAAAAAACTTGCGAAATTTTTACGTTTTTTTGTTCATTGATTGCTCAAATTCAGTTCATAAGCTTTTTATGCTATTTTACAGCTTTTTTAGGAAAATTATTTGAATTTATTGATGTTACGGTTGGGTGCCGGTCGGTTTGGCAGATTTCGTGTTGAGACCTTATGTCACACGCGTAGTGTAGCAACAATAGTACAGTACACCAAAAACATGGCATCACCCGTGATCGCTGAGCCATACTTGCGGTCATAAAATTGCGTTTATCAGTCAGCTGGTAGCAGTTAAAGTTACCCGCTCTGAGCGTTGCTGAATGTTCGGCAGTGGGGGCACGGCAATGTAAACAACTCGCACAGAGCTATGTATTCATTCAAACAGTTGTGATAGTTAAGCACTTGGGCATTGTGATGAATCGAAATAGTGCAATAACTTTCCGTTACGGTATGGGAGGAGAGGTTGGTGTCTGCCAAGTGATATGCGTACAGGACCCGGTTGCATTAAACTCAGGTAATTTACCTTTTGGGTAATTACAGTAGTCCTGCAAATCCCGCGTCGCACTCTGAGAGCTCGTTCTCG
>JAQGCX010000125.1:0-25918 GCA_034700205.1 Plectus parietinus
ATACCTGTAAGCAGGGGGGCTAGCTACATACAGCCCCCCTGGCCGGACCGCCGGCGACCCCCCCCCCTCGCCGCCGAAGGCGGCCGAAAAAAAGGTAAGGGTTCCCCCTGTGATTGCGGCCGAAGGTCGCAAAATTTTTTGAATTTTTGAATTTTGCGCCAAAATCCCGACACGAAATACCGTATCCGGCGACTTCCCCCCCCCCCCCCGGTCGCCGGTCGGAATGTAGCTGACCTCGGACCAGCGCTACAGTATGCTTTATAGCATGCTCATATTTTCATCTCACTTCTCTTTGCACAGTTATGCTGCTGCTCTGTTGAACACTGGTCTTCGGGTGAAGTGACGGCAATATGC
The DNA here is from genome assembly GCA_034700205.1 of Plectus parietinus. NCBI lineage: Eukaryota > Metazoa > Nematoda > Chromadorea > Plectida > Plectidae > Plectus > Plectus parietinus. The sequence continues at coordinate 355 of JAQGCX010000125.1, forward strand.
GTCTTCGTCGGTCGACTTTAAGAGACATCATCTTTTTATGCTGTCGTACCATGAACTTCAGATGGAATGCCTTTGAACTGGTTTGTGCACAACAGTTAATTTGAAAACAATTGTCGCATTGGCCATCAGCCGACAATCCGTCAAGTACTCTACAGTACGTATTTGATCTTCTAGAACATCGTGGTTTTTGCGCACAACAGTCATAGCATAAAACAATATACGCCGCTTTAGCCGACATGCTTTCCAACTGATCTCTTCGCATATATTTTCGAGATATTCTCTTCCGATTTTTTTCTTCTTCGCGCGGGCATCCAAAGTTCCTTAAATCTTTTCGCTTTTATGTAAACGGTAAATCCGCCCTCGCAGGAAAGAATCAAAATCAGCGTCACAATATTTGCGGATATAAAAAGCCCTTGCTCCGTCACCCATTAAATCATTTGCAGAAATGAAAAAGGCTTCCCGATAGAGTTCAACAGATGTAACAGGTACCCAGACTTACAACGAAGAGATCAAAAATATATCTTGTCTTCATCGTCGATTTAGTTAATATTTTCAGAATAGCTACAGTACCCCAGAAGAAAAATAAGAAGAAGAAGAAGAAAAGATGATGCAAATAAGACCGATGTCTTCGAATTCGGGCAGTGATGCTGATCGCCGAGATATTCTTGATTTGGGCGCAATGGTGAACTCTTTTTACATTTTTAGCTAATCAATGCAATGTGTACCCTTCCTGGATTCCCCCCCCCCTGCGAGCACTCCTCAACCAAAAGTATCCCCTTTCGAGTGGAGATAATCGGCAGAATCTACCTTTGTTGCACAGCGAAGTAGCAAATTATCGGAGACCCGAGACATCATGCCGCATTTACTGACGCAAAGATGCAACACTGGCGTGCCTTCAGATGAGAAGTTGTTGCAGAAGTGTGGCCTCTCTGCCCTCAGTTCGGACATGAGCATTTGTTTTAACTTGCGGCATGATCGACTGGTTCTAAACATACTACATTACCCTTCTCCAACTTCTTCCCATGTCTGCTAATATACAAAGCTGACTTTTAGCGCACGGCTAAACCGATGATAGCAATCAACTTCATTCACGGAATCTTCTGCTACACCCTGCTTGCTGATTTCTTCCCAAACATCTCGAGCGCCGTTCTTGTGCTCAATGCCACCGGTGCAGGGGTGACTATCGCCGCGTTATCTACTAAAAAGCCATTTTTCTTGATTCCCAACATACTGGCCAAGGTTAGTACCTATGATTCTATGTTTCGCTTCCCCCAAACCCATTGCTTATCAGAGGCGTGTCCATTACTTAGAACGCGTACTCCAAATTTTACGGAATGTTTCAGATCGCGATCACCATGTTCTTGCCGTTGTTCACGGTGCCGCTGGCAGGGGTCGATCTCAGCTTGAACATCGCAGAAGGGGATAAAAAGTCGCTCGACTTCGCTCTGCTCACTTGGCTCGCAATCGCACTGATTTGTTTCGTCATTGAAGAACATGTGATGTGCTGTTGCTTCATGTATCTGCTTCGAGCAAAACTGAAACTCAGAAGACGAGAGGACAATCGAGACGAACCGCCTCCATACTCGCCAGTAGTCATTCCTGGAACTTACGGATTCTATCAGTCACTCACTCCTCCCTGTCCTCAATACGCAGTCGTTTGTTCATCAACAAACGGCAGCACATCTTGGCCGACTGCTTGAAGATTTTTCTCAAAACCATTGTACATATTTATTTTGCATGGTTCTTGTCGTTGTGTTGTTCTTTTCGGTCAATGCACTGAATTGCCACTCACATCTGCGGTGTAAAAATGCTTCAAAATTGAGTTGTATGTATGTATGTACGTATGTATGTATGTATACTCTATCAAATCATCAAGTTCACAAGAAGACGACGATACGATATGATTTCAGTAGATAAGACACACAGCAAGCACTTACAACCTATCACTTCACAATTCTCACGAATAATGCAACGGAAAAATTTGGTCAGAAACAGGACCAAATGTCAAAAATGTGCACCAATAAATGCGAAAACAGTATTGCGCAAAAATGAGAAAGCAAATATGTATAATGTGCAAATATTTTCGATTCCTTTGATTTCAAGGGTGATTCGTACATTGTGAGTACATTCCAACGTATAGTTCCGTGTGCAGTTACGTATTTGTTGTGCATTCCAGAGTAACTGAGACACGCATATTCACAACAATTCAATTCATTGAAAAGATTTATTCGACGAGGATGGCTTCTCAATCGTTGTTAACGTATCTTAGTTAGAGGGGACGGGAAAATCATCTTCGGCCAAAGTCCGGAGAGTTCGGAGTTCTATAATTTTTTGTGTATGGATATGTATGTTCAAAATTTTTAATGTACTGCATGTGTATTTTATGTATGTGTATGTGTATCAAGGTTTCATGTTGTATGTAGTTATTCAATTTTAGTGGGTTTTTCATGGATTTTAGTGGTGTCCCTCAAAAAAACTTCAGGGTACCACCCTTGGCGACGCAAATTTGGGCATTTTTACCGCTACGGAGAAAAATTTGCAAGATTTTCATTTACAACGAACCGCCAGAAAATTAGCTATTTTTTGACTTCGGAATACCTTCTCATACATAAAACACATTCACAAAAAAATCCCGTTTTATGTATTCACATGCAAGACTACTTCGGACTTCGGAGACCAATACAACCTTTGCGTAAAATAAGTATCAGGAATGGTAACCAAACAAAGTACTAAAGATCATTACCGTACTTCTGCTGAACGAACGAAAGACAACTTGCAAACACTAGTGGCAGTAAATTGGTAAATTAATGTTGTTTTTTCAATTTTGGTCAGAAAAAACACAGGAATGAAAAAAGTTCATTCCTGTGTTCAAATAGACAGAGAATCGAATAACATGGTAACGTTGAATGCAGAACAAAATGACGACACTAGTTATCGCATGTAAGAATCAAAACAAACATTGTTTTGTGAGAACCAAAAGTGTTCTATGATCGATGCTGTCTGCACTGAACATTTAATATTACTTAACATATGATGCAAAGATGACGACAATGGAAAACTAAACAGTCGCCCACCCATACCGTGCCAATTTGGACTCGTCTTTGAATAATAGTTTAAAAATATCGGCGATCAGCGGCTGGAACGGCCTTCAGCGACCTTTTTCATGCGGCTGGAACGTGTTTTCGAGCACCAAAGTATGGAATTCTCGAAGTCAGACATGTTTGGGGGCCACCGGAGTCTCTTTCCTAGAGGAGATATATGATTAGATGGAGTGAAAACTGCAGAGCTTCAGTGTGCACAGAGGGTTGAGGAGGGCCGATTTGGGCCGACTCCTCCTGAATGTCGGTACTGAACAGCGAGAGAAGGGTCTCCTTGTCTTTTCCATGCTCGATGCTCTGGATCCCAAGATGATGGCCACAGCCACGCCCTCTCAGTTGAGCGATCCTGCGCACGTCCCTGGTGCAACACAGCATAGGCAAAGGCTGATTGATCATGCAACTGGGGCCGATTTTTCCTAACCGAAACCAAAACCAAAACCAAAAAATCAACAATAATAACTTTCCAGAATGAAAACTGAGTGCTTTGGCGTTATTTTTCTTGGCAAAAGTGGTTGGGTTTTACCATTACAAATTAAAAATTTTCCGTCCGCTTTTGAAAAATGTAGTGGCGTTGGACTTGCACAAGACACAAGACTTGGACTTGTTCGTTTTGCGACGAGGCTCGCGGCCAGAGACAGTTCCAGTCAGGAGATTTTAAAAACTAGGACGATTTGACCAAATTTTAACGAAAAATATGAAACAAACCGTTATGAAATTACGGAATAGTTGTCTGCGCAATGAAACTATTGGTTTTTGAAACATTCAACAAAATTGGTGCATGCCCAATGCAATTTAAAATATTTCCAGATACCTCTAAAAACAATTGAAAACAGGTGCTTTTTGGTGTTTGGTTCAGCTGCTTGTTGAATATGCTGCAGATGTTTTTTACTCTGTATTTTATTTCGCTACTCTGAGATATTGACACAAAAACTACAGAAACACACACACATGTTGGACTTGAGAATAAACAGATGAACGACAATATTCTAATAAACGACCGAACTAACTTATCTATAGAATCTGAACAACATGTTCAGACGATTGCCCTGGTCCTGGACAATAGCTGTTCGGGTGATTCAGAGGGGACGGTCCTTGGGGTAAAGCTTCTGGCGCCAGAAGGGGATATACTGACCGATGACCTTCCACTCAGTGAAGTAGATGAGCAGAATGCCCGCCGTCAACCCCAAAGACGCGAACGTCGGCGTGCTGAAATACAGTCACTCGTATATAATCCACATTTTGTACTGAGTTAACAGAAACACCAAGGGAACACCGTAACCCGAAAAAGATAGCAATGCAGATCTATCAATTTTCGCTTCGAAATTAAGTACGCTTTGTTCTCTATAGGGGGAATAGGGAATCACTTACTGCCAATATTGCGCGCGTGACCCTTATCGTTTCAAGACCCAGCATCAGTTTTCTGGTTTACCGATGGCAAAATTCTGACTATACGGTCACTATTTGTTTATAGCGGCGTTTTCAACCGCCCTTAAACAGATTGCACAGTTTGTATGGGGAATTTCTTTTAAAGCAGCGCTTTTTTTATAGCGGCTTTACGTCAGTTGCCCGCTCATTGCTTAAAGTGCTGAAAAAATAATTTATATAGCGGAGTTCTAAAATTTGCACAAAATCGACGTAAAAATTTGCATAAATCATTCAAAATTTGCATAAATTATTGAAAATTTGCATATTGTGCAATACAAATTTGCAAAGTTAGGCGGCATTTTTTTATAGCGGCGCTTTTGACAGTGAATCCGCCCCCAGCTGCACATAATTTTTCTTATTGGGGCTGACGGAGAGGGGGTAGGGCAAATCCACAGATCATAAAACAAAACTGAAATTAAAAAACAGTCGCTTACTAAGTTTTGTTCGTTGCGACGCGTCGAACCGCATTAAGAATGCCCATTACGCTTCGCTCTTTCGAGAATATCGCAGCCACAAGCTGAAGCGGAAACGACAAATATCGGATAATCTCAGGGGAGAGCAACAGGAGAGCCCTGGTCAGCCTCACAGTGAGCACCCTCTCTAAGTCCGATTAAACCAAAAGCCCTGTTACAATGCCCATTTTCAACACCGATTACATGAAAGGGGGTCGATAAAACGAGAGAAAGAAGGCAGTCAATCCAAATCGAAAGATCGAGTCTGACAAACTAACAAAAATAAGAGAAAATTCAAACCCTACAGTTCGATTGAAAACGACTACTTTTTTATCACTACAATATCCTCTTCTCTTGAAATTGAAACATCAAAGCCTCTAAACAGTAGTTCAAATTTATTAAATAATTGCTTGCAACCAGCAATTTGGCATAATTTTTTAGCCATGGTTTCGAAGCAAAAAGACAAAGAATAAACGGTTATCCAATTAAAACTTTACTTCACAACCCGACATACCATAAATAACAGTATTGTTTCTCAACCACAAAACAAAAGCATCCAATTCCTATGTAATGCCGTGAAGCAAAATGGAACAGTACAATTGGTGCACAGATAACATTATTCAACAGTCCAACAACGCGATTCCGAACAAAAACAACATGGAATAGGAGTGGAAATCACAAGATGGTTTGTCGTGTTTGAGTTCCTAACAAATAAAAAGAGCTACAAAGCGCTGTAGACCAGAAGGCCATTCGAAACTAGCCGAGGAAGTTGGCGACAACCAAGTGAAGGATGACATGGGCAAAGATGAAGTCGCCGAAAGCGCGCTCCGGACTGATGTGCGGGAACTGCGACTTGTTCTGCCCGTTCACTTGCACGCGCAGGCACACTGAAACAAAACCAAATGACAACATTACTTGTGCAGTGTACTTTGATCAAACAGATAACGAGATGCCCCCTTTCCTGCTCATTCCAAACGGTCCATGATTTGCTCGCTACACTTCCTAACATGGAGTTGGACCGGATGCTCAATATAGGCGCCCATGTGATCCTTAACGAAGCGTTGTACAAGACAGCGAAAGTGTTACAGTCAAACCTTTTTAATGCGGCCACCGCGGGACCGTCAGAAAGTGTCCGCATTACTAGTTGTAGGCATTAAAGTCAAATTTCAGTACTGAAGCTGCTCTGGGGACCGTCAAAAAGTGTCCGCATTACGAGTTTTGGTGTCCGCAATACATAAAACATAGTACACAAACACCTATATCGGCCTCGTCCGCATTTGAAGGTTTGACTGTATATTCAATAAGGGTTGGCAGTGACAACATTTCGGCCTGCTGCTAATGCGAGGTCTAATTGGTCTAATCGTGGCGTGCGCTTCACCTCAGCCGTCTCGGAATACTACCAGTTTCATTTTTCGCAGTATATCGACTCCTGGTTACCATGCATTCATTAGTTGCAGATCATTTCTCCACAAAAAATAGGGCAAGCCTCTCGGTACTCAACAATTCGAATGTAATCAAAAGCCCCAAAGTCCTTCTCAAATTTGAGATGCTTCAAGAACAAAGAGTAGGGGACGAAGTAGGGAAGTGCATATCGATCAAAATGTATTCTTAAAGGCACGCTTCATACTCCGTGGAACATCCCATGGCACCTGTACCAGACATGGACACAGGGAGGGATGGGGGGATGGATATCCACCCCCAAGGATCTAGATCCCCTTGCCCGAAAAAATGCAGGGGGGGGGAAGAAACGTTTTCGCGGCGAAAAAACTTTTTTGGACAAGCACTGGATAGAATGGGGTTTTGGAGGCCGCCGGGGGATATTCCCCCCTGGGCCGAAATGTTTTGGTACTAAATCACCCCCCTAGGGGTCCAACCTTGCCCACCTGACCTGTACAAAACATATGTTATTGATTACTATGTTTTGTACAGGTGCCACGAGATGTTCCACGGAGTATAATTTCGGCCAAACGACTGACCGGCGAGGACGAACGATCCAACGGTGGAGATGAATCCGGACAGGAAGGAGTTGAAGGGGAACGTGCCGACCAGACAGCAGAACACGAACTGCGCCACACCCGTTAGCAGGATGTACACCAAGTAGGCGTCGATCAGCTTGAGCTTCTTCGGCGTCTGCGACGCGTAGTCGTCCGACAGCTTCGACAGAACCGACACCAGCTTCATCTTTCGCAGATTACTGAACGAATTCTCAAATGAATGGATGCAGCGGACGCATGAATAATTAAAAATTATATTTCTGCGCGAGCGCAAAAACCCAAACATTGCAAACTGCGATTTCATTTGTCAACGCTACCAGAGCGAAAACAAAAGGGAATGCGGCTGATAAACACACACTATCACATATGTTACAGGGAGAAGGGGACGGTGAAACAGTACTGAAAGGGGATTCCAAAATGTTATCAGTCACTGCATGGGACAGGAACAATCATGGTTCAACTGCCTTATGACGACCCCGGTCGCCGGTGAAAGCTCTTCCTAACTGGAGCATACCAGCCCGCTGATCCCACGGCTGCGAACGGCCCAAAGTTAGACCATCGTCACGAATGTGGGCAACGGTCGTGGACGGCATGAATGACTGTTTTCTTTTGACAATATGCCTACGTAGACCTCTTGCAAAAATTCAAGAATTTACGATTCCATATCAACCGTAAATTCCTACTCTTTCTCCTTCCAGGTGCAGAACTGCGCGCAACCGAACGGCGCAGTTCACACGTCAACACGCAGCATTTTCCTGACCGATCAGGCATGTCTCTCAAGCGGAATAACAACACAACTACGGTAGCTACAAACATTGGCTTCATGCCAGGCAATTTTTCGGCGTCGGTCTCATAAATCTCCGACGAAAACCGCTCCCGATCGCCCAGATTCGTCTGTTAATCCGAATTTACACGGTCTCTTTATGTTTTAAAGGATTTTCTTATAAAAAAACAAATTCTGTTATCTTTTGTAAACAAAAAAGTTTTATTCCAATTTTATTTTAATTGATACCCCCTTTTGTTTGAATATTCATCTGATATACCGTATTAATTCTAATAGAAGCGCAGTCTCCAATAGAAGCGCATGCGCTTCAGTTAGAATAAATATGGTAATCTGGTTCAATGTTAATATGAAAATTTCTTTTTTTCAGTGCAAACAAAGTCGAACCATTGCAACGAAATGAAGCCCCTGTTGAAGCCACACAAGAACGTCGACTGGCATACCTCTGTGGTCGACGACGCAAAGACGACCGACTTTCTCGACAAATTGTCGGCATTTTTTACTGACAATAACGTCAACAGGAGCAGCAAGGGCTTGAGGAGGAAGAGAAGGGCGCAGGGTCTGGTCAATCAACAGCGACAGACGACTGGACAAGAAGAAGCACTGTCTACGAATAGCACAAACGGCAAACACAGTAAGCCTGGAGCTGAGCGGCCAGTCGGAATCGCAGATGAAAAGAAGGAAGAAAAGGTTGGTTTTTTCCTTTTTTGTATTATTCCACACTACTGAGCATTATCCCACCCGGCTTGCACATGGCATAATGTTACCGAGCAAATCATTTACCGAGAGTTCTTGAGTGTCAATTGGAACAAATTTGTCATAAAGAGTGGAGTGGGCATCAATTCTAGTAACTGACCCATCAATGGGTCCGCATTGTTGTCGATATTGCGCACAATATTTATTTTCTAATTAGTAGGTGACAGTGGCCAAAAAAGACTGGCCGGTGGAGCTGGGCTTGCGCAGCGTCATGCGCGCCTTGGACGGCAGTGAGCAGCTGGCGATGGCCATCGTCGACGCCAGCGTGCTTTCGTCAGCGGCGTTCAACCTCTACTTCGGAGTCTTCGCCGCTTCCTGCCCGCAGCCCATCTATGCCGTGCAAGGGCTGAACAACCGACTGGCCAAGCAAGTAAACCTCGCAAGTCTGTATTACTTTATTTTCTATGCAGTATGTTTGTCATTGGTGTTTTTTCATACTTCATCAATTTTTGTGACGAATGAATAATGATCGAATTTCTTCGAATGCGATAGTGGTTCAAACCCAGATCAAAAATTATTAATTTTTCGGTCAGGCATGCTCAGAAATTTTAGTTCTCATGATCGGTGTTAATGTTGTTTATCTTTCTATTGTAATTGTTTGTTAATTGTATTGAATTCGATTGTAATGGATCGATCTTATATTATGACTAAAAATTTTAAACAATGAATTCATGTTGAGGACACAGCTGTTTTGTCGCCCATCATGGAAATTGATAATATTAATTATGATGCAACCGTAGTCTTATTTGTAGATCTGCACGCGATCGGTGTATTGCAAGAGAAGCGCTGTGAGTCGATTGTGGCATCGGCTGCCGAACTGCTGATTCCAGTGTCGGTCACTGTGGCGGTTGACGACGGACGAACGTCTGACCGGAAACGCCGATTTACCCCCGCCCACGTCGTCACACCCGTCGCTGCGTTGAATAAGAAGCGAAAACGGCGAAAGAAGAATAAGCAGCAATGAATGATTCTCAAGTCTTTCAGCGGTCATTTTGTGTTGTTGGAGTGAAATATCTTTTGCTCTGAACATTACTGTTGAAATGGTAAGAATACAGGTCGATTTCTATTCGTCACAACTTCGCGGTTGGTTGTTGTGTTGTATTGACAGATTATATTTCACGTCGCCTTACTGCAGAGAGAAGAACAAATAATAAAGTATTGACATTGTTTGTTTGCTTTGTCGCTTCATCAGGGGATAATTTATCCCAGCCGCTGAAACGTGGCGTTTTGTCGATTTTTTGGTCAGTTCGAGTTTAGTTACGAACAAGGTCTTTATTCCAGTACGGATTTATTTTGGTGAAATTTGAGTCACTGGTTGATTGAAAACCTTTCCCTTCAATTTTTTCTCTATTTATTCCAAATTTCATATTTAGTTCTGCTATTTCAGCAAAAAAGTTGTTAAACAAAAACCAGATATTTCTGCTGGGATTGTCCATTCCTTTTACTGAGTCAAAAACGAGGGAGGGGAATAACTTGGTCAAATTGCACAGGTTGACTAAGTTCTACGGTCCATGTTCCCATGATATAGGCCCTTGTGAATAACATTGTTCGCTATTCTAGTTTCAGTCGATTCTGTATTGAATATCAGTTGTTGGTGACAAAAAGAGTGATGTTGGAAGCAACGGTTCGCATTATTGTGGCGGTGGCGCTGGCGATGAGCATCGGTTTCATCTACTACGACCCAGCCATCAACCCGCTGGCCAAGACCTGGGAGCACATAGTCAAGCCCAAAATGCACAGTGACATGACGCGTCCTCTAGCTGGTACCGCCATCGCCAAGGCGCTCCTCGCCTTCTTCATATACAGCTACGTCTACAATCGGTACATTTGACGTTGTTTTCGTTCACTTTTATTTATTTCTTGAGTGTCATTGCTGTATTTTGGCCATTGATTAACAACGTTGTAACAAATTTGGGGTTTTTTAATTTATGAGATAGTCTTGTTCATTGTGTTAGTATTTTAATGCTTGTTTTTGGGCTATTTATGTTGTATTGCACACTTGCATCAGGTTGACAAACTTCTGTTTCGTTATGTCCATCCAACGATTCTTAGTTGTCGATATTGAAAACTCGGGGAATTAGTTAACTTTTGAAAGAGGTTAATGGGGTGAGTGGTCAAAATTCCCGTCATTGATAATTTGCCATTCCGTCATTTGCCATCGTTTATGTTCAAGAGGGCCAATATGGTGTTAGAATAAGAATTTGTTTGCAGCACGTACTCGCTGAAGGGTCTGGCGCGCATGTCGTTTGACCTGACGTTCATGTCGATGCTGCTGCAGCTGACGCACTTCCTGTGGACGGTGCAGGACCTGCGCCTGCTGGGCATCAACACGCTCTACGACTTCCTCGTCATCCTGGCCATCAGCATCGTCGTCGGCTATAAACGCGTCGAAAATCGCAAGGTCATCAAGTACACCTAATCAGGGACAGAATCAGGAACGTTGGAATCAGGACATTGTGTTGCTCGTTCTCTTCTAAAGTACGGTTCTGTCTTAAAGTAGTATTCATCGAGTAGTATTCCTTTCATTTCAAGTAGTATTCATCACGTGACGTTCTCGTTTCTTCCACTTTCTTGTCGATCAATCAATTCGATTTGTTGCGAAAATTATATCGTTCGCTCTTGCTGTATATCGATGCACTCCTAATTGAATGTCGATTTGATGTCATCAAGTTGACATGACAGTTTCGTTTTGTTCTCGTTGATCAGCAGTCGTTATGTTTGCTTATCTCAGGTTCGAAATGCGAATTTATGTATGTGCGAATAGTATGCCGAGTAATCAAGTTCATTCATTGACTGCCCACTTGTTGCATTTGCCGACCTCTGGGCTGTTCATGAATTTCACGCTTCATAAAATGATGTCATATCTGTCATTTCTCAATTTATCTTAGTGGTAACAAAGCGAGTGTCTTGGGAAATGCAAATGTTTTTGAGTTCATGAACAGTCGGAACTCTCAATTTGGTTTAGAGTGGCAGTTTTCTTCGTTAATGTTGGAGCACATCTCGTGAATTTCACTGATACAGTAAATATGCAGAACTGCTGATGAATATTGAAGGGCAAAACGGTCGATTTTGTGTTCAATCATGGTCTTCATATTATATTCAACCATACCTGCGTATTTCTTTTCCAGTAGAGATCCATTTTGTTCATTTACGATCTCTAAAGAAAATTACGTTCTTTATTGTAGAAACGTCTAGCTTGTGCTGGTCGCCTTCATTTTCAGTTCAAAGTTCGTTATTTCACTGCCGTTCAATAACTGTAATCATTCTTCAATTACGAATCTTTACCAAACAAGGAAATACAAGAACAAATATCCGTAAGCCAGTAGTGACCAGCATTCTCATGCATTTGGGTCTGTCCAAAAATTACGTACCCTATTTTTGGGCCTTTTTTTTACCCCCCCCCCTCGCGTAACCTGCGCGTAACCATCGGTCTACCCCCTCCCCCTCCCGTAACGTAACCTTGGCAGACGGCCAACCGAAGTGACGCTGTACAGTTCTAACGTAACCGGACCGAACCCCCTACCCCCTAAAGCGTAACCGACCCTCTCAAACTCCCCTTCCCGAAGGGTTACGTAATTTGTGTACAGCCCCTTTTAATAAGACCTAGAGTTGATTGGTCGTGCTGTGCTGCGCTGCGCTGCGCTGTCGGGTGGCACCAATCTCTACTGAAGCAAATTTGAAACGGCGGCCGCACTCACTTTTTTTATTTTCAACGTTGTCTGCTTCCAATACACCGTGTCCGAATTATATCTATTTGTTGCTCAGTAGTTGAGAAGAAACGACCACAAACACCAATTGTCTGTTTACTCTGTCGGCTTACTGTATGTCTCGTTGGTGCCAAATAACATAACAGATTCAAGGAAGCATGACAAAGTCGAAAAGCGCTGATTATCGCGAGTACTGATTACGTACGACCAATGAAAACTGCAGCCTAATCAGTCAAGGACAACACGCGAAACAAGAACAAACAACGGACGTTTTGACATTGCAGTTGGAGCAAAATCAAAGAACGAGGCAGACGAGCCGCAAAATTCAAGAATTTCCATCATCAGACCAACAGACATCAACGGAAACGATGCACACAACGATTCAATTATTTTTCACTTGAAGCCAACCATAGAAACAAGGACGAAAGAGCTGGCGAATAATCAATGAATTTGGAATCGAGCGACTCGTCAGAAAGAAGAGGCGTTGACGTCCATAGAGAAATCCGGTTGCTGAATTGCAAAAGAATAAAATGTATTATTCGACTTTATCATTGTTTGGATGAATACTATTTTCTGCTTACAGAACTCAAAAAAAGTTACTGTTTCGTACAATACGGTACTTGTGCAATTTTGGAGGCGTAATTCCAAGTTATTAGAAAATTGAGAGCGATAAAAGGTATGGCACGTATTTGCACAAGAGAGAACATCCGAAAATTGCACAAATAATTGCAGAACAACTATCAAATGCCCTCTAATTCTCGTTTCACATCGAATTTATACTTAACCTGCAAAAATTCTGCCTCTTTAAATGCCTGATATGGACTAAATTTGGGACGGAGACTGAGTGAGTATCACATAATCAGGGATAAAATGACCATGTGTAATTTTAATTCCCTTCTGTTATCATCACAGTTCTTTACGGTCAATATTTGGACATGCAATCTGACCTGGTGTGATTGGCCACCACCAGCACCGCCGTCGCCGGACCAGTAGTCGCCCGACGGCTGTCCGCCTTCGCCACCGTAGTCGGCTCGTTTCGCACCAGGACCTCCGCCGTTGTCGTCGGCGGCGCGTTTCTGCTGCATACCGGCCCCCCGTCCACGACCGCCGCCGCCGGACCCGGCTCCTCGCGGCGTGAAACCGCGTCCGCGTGCCTGGCCCGAAGACGGAGTGCCTCGACCACGCCCCCCGCTCCGCTGCAACAACCAACTTAATTTTTAAAACCAAATTGTTAATTGAGTTGAGGAAATAGCGCAGAACCAGTCGGCTTTGCGTTACAGTATTGTAAATTTTAGAAAGTAACTACTGACCATAGGTGGACGTGCACCTCGCAGAGGCATCGGTGAATATCCGCCTCCGTATCCCCCGCCGCCGCCTCCGCCGCCGCCGTAGTAGGGGTCGTCGTAGTAGTCATTGTAGCCGCCTCCATACCCACCGCCGTAGTCGCCATAGCCGCCTCCGTACCCACCGCCGCCGCCGCCACCGCCATAACCGTAGTCGTAGCCGTAGTCATAGCCGTAGTCTAAAAAATAACCATACAGCAGCAGTTGTCAGTAAGACGTTGCAGAGTAATTAAGCCTTCCGCAAGGCGCGTTCTTAAGAAACTTAGCGAACGGCCAACAAGACGGACGAAATTACATACACCACACGATGTTCCTAAAGCGGGACACCGCGGGATGACCCAAAAATATCCAATTTTGTGTACGATGTTTTCTGTGTTGCGGACGCCAAAACTCGTAATACGGACACTTTTTGACGGTGCCGCGGTGTCGTATTAGTAGGTGTTGATTGTATGTTCAATTTGTGAACAAATTTCTTACCTGGAGGCGGTGGTCGGTATCCGCGCGGGCCGCCCATCGGAGCGAATCCGCCGGCCGACGGACGTCGTCCCCTCGATCCTCCTCCTCCTCCGCCGTAGTAGTCGTCATAACCGCCGCCGCCGCCGCCACCACCGCGCCCGCGCCCCCCGCCGATCGGGAAGCGGCCGCCGCCACCCTGGCCGCCGTACGGCCAGCCCATGCCGACTCCTCGACCACGGCCGCGCATCTGCTCTCGCTTATTCTTGTCCATCTGCGGCTTGGCCAACGACACCTCTATCTGCACTCCTTCCATCTCGTGGTTGTTCAACGCGTCCATCGCCTGCCAAATAGCAATGCTAACTTATTCAAAGAGAGCGAATTAATAGTCAATCAAATTATTTCTCTTGTGTCACTCTACTGTAATTTTCGTCGCATTTGCGAATAAAGTGTTTTTAATCAGAAACGATAAACCATTGAGTGTGAAAAGATCGTGGCACTGAATCAACTACCTTGAGGGCGCTGTCACGGTCGGCAAAGTGGATGAAGGCGTAGTCGCGGATCTTTTTGGCGCGCTCCACCTCGCCGTGCGCGCCGAACAGTTCCTTCAGCTGCTCCTCCGTGACTGCTTCGCGCAGATGGCGCACGTACAATACTTTCACCTGCAACCATATCACATAGATATTATTTGAAACTAATTTCATTCTAATTTGCGATAGATTGAGCATAATTTGACTATAAGCAGTGAAAACACCCCGAGTCTCATTTAAATCTAACTCAAAAATTGCAATGAGATGATGAGAAAAGTTGTTGAAGCAAGACGAAAAAAATCTGACGATGCTATCTTTTGAGGAAACTTTGCAGGGCAAAGCTGATGGGGAAAAGATTACTGAACACTGGCTGAATTTCATTGAAGTAGCGCTCTCACCTTCGCCATCGTATCTTCATCAGGCTCGTCTTGTTGTTCCGCCCAGTCGACTACCAGATCGCAGTTCCATGGTCGCAACTGAAATCATACATCCTTCTGGTTGAGATAAATAAACTGTTAACAATAAGTAGCATAAACAACAATGTGTACTCCGTACCTTGCCAGCGGTCAGTTTTCGTTTGGCGTCCGAGGCGGCTTTGTGGTCGATGAAATCGACGAAGCAGAAGCCGCGGTTCTTGCGACTCTCCGAGCTGTCCGGACTCGTGTAGATGATCACTTCCAAAACGCCTTCTGAAATAAACAATATTCACTGCAAAAAATCAAACGGAAATCGCAATCAGTCAAACAAGTAATCAGTACTTGATATCATTCTTCAATTCAGCAAGCATTAACAGTTTACTGTATTAGGAGCTAGTCATTTTGCAGAGTATATGAAAAAGAAAACATGCAGTTTTTTTGTGAATATTAGAAAAATGCTGTAAGGCGATTCTGAAGCTCCATAAAATGGCGCTCGCATAATTGAAGAACGACCCAAGCACTCAATCAGGCAGTCAAGAATGAACATAACGGACCTGAAACGAACAAATTATGCAGTAAAACAACTGTTCATTCATTCATTCAAAACTTACGCGCCGTCGGTAAAAATTTAGTAGCTATTTTTGACCGATTTTGTCGAATTTTGCGACACACCGATAAATATACCTGTGCAGGTTTTTAGCTCGGCGAGAATTTCGTCTTTCGATTTCGATTTGGGGATGTTTCCCAGAAACAGACGCGTGTTCGCCACCGAAACGTTCACTTTCAACGTTTTCCCCGGTCGGATTTCATGACCGTCGAACTAGAAATACAAAAAACGACGGTCTCGCCATTGATTTCAGTGAGACATTGGCATAATTGAAGAAGCGTCTCTGGAATTTCAGTTGAAAAGGCGACACACAACTTTTGGTTGGGGATACGGGGCTACAAACGAACATCAAACCGAAATGTCGCAAATGCGCAACCCAAAACACGACACCCATCTGCACTCTAATTCACACACAAATTTCACATACTTCCACGCCCCTAATTCATACATCATCGCACATTGATAACAGATACAAAATTTTCATTCAAACAGGTGTTCCATGGATGAGATCAGAGAATGGACAAAAGAAGATCGATATTGCACATTTGGAGAGAGATTGAAATAATTTGAAATGCCCACAAGACGAATTTTTCAGGTGCGATGAATTTCAGGATACGGTAGATTCGGGAACGTTTTCAGTAAATTGTTCATTTAGCGACGGTTTGAAGGGTCAAGATGTCACATTTTTGCAGTGATTTTTTGATGCGCCAAACTTGACAGTCAATTTCTTCTTTGTAACACGAAAGAGCGACATTGTTTTCAGTTGTCATTTGGCGATATAACATACAAAAGTGACTAAACGGAAATTTTTCTTCGAGAACCTACCGCTCCGCTCGAACAACAAAACTGCGTCGAAAAGGCAGAAGAAAGGTTAGACCATAATTTGTCGACTAAATACAAAGCTACAAAAATTCGGACTGGACAGTTGACAATAATTTCGCCCAAGATTGGAGAAAGTAAAAGTACGTATTTGACAATTCTGCCAACAATCAAGTTTATGACAATAATGATGAAAGAGACAAGATCACAAGGAAAAGGAATCATAGCAAAGGCGTTCCGGTGAGTGCAAGAATGAGCAACTAAAGCAGTTTTTTTCAACAATCGTCAACGGGACCCTTTCGTAATGACGCAATAATCAACAGATCGCAAAATTTGTTCAATAAACCCGAATACCCTTCCCCCCACTCTAACAGAGAAGAATTCATTGCGGCAGGGAATTTCTGAGAAAAAAAATCACCCATCAGCACGTGCACGCAGCACCCCATTAACTGCTTTTGCTGCTCATTCGCCACTCGTGGAACAATGAGACAATGGAGAAACAGAGTGAGCCAGTATGAAAATAAAGAACTGTGAGCGTACCTTTTTGGCGGCGGCGGCGGCGTGCGCCTTGTCGCAGTATGTGAGGAAAGCGTAGCCGCGGTTGCGACCGGTCATCGGGTCCATCATGAGACGGAGATCCCAGATCTTCCCGCTCTCCTCGAACACTGGGATCAGCGCGTCCTCGTACAGCTCCTTTGGCACATGACCAATGTAGATCTGCAACAATATTTCATCATTATGTTCGCATCCACCCGTCAATCATTCAAACGGAGACAAATAAATGCTACCTTCCACTCACCAATGCAGTTTTGTCACTTAGTATATGAGATTTGTTTTTCTTTGTCATTATATGTGACCGTCAATTGACGTGCATGCACAACTGCGCAACAATAACAATTTCACACAGGAAGTATACACTAACATCTTTTCCGCCTTTTCTGTCAGTCAAAAACGTATTGAACAATCAAACAAAACATAATTATAAAGTAAAGATACCTAGGTAAACTGTCTCTCCCGACAGAACAGGAGAGCGAACAAGAAAACAGAACGAACCTCATGTCCGCTGCCTCGCGGTCCCGTCGGCGGGCCTTCCCAGTCCGGGGGCGGTCCACCGTACTTGCGTTGACCAACCGTCACCTCGAGCGAGTAGCCGGTTCTATCCAAAATGTCCTGCAAATACCCCAATTCTATCTCATGTAAGGTGAAAACATTGATTATCACTGAGATAAACATTTTAAGTGATCAGCCTCCAGCAGTCAGTGTACAGTTGTTATCTGCGAAATCAACTTTAAAATCAATCAAGAAATCGAAAAACAATCGCAGATTGTGCACCATGCTGCTAATCAAAGCACAGTACATGGAAAACTAATCCATATGTTGCAAAGAAAATGCGATTAACTGGATTAGACGGCGGATACTGGAACCACATGATGGGAAATTTTACGTCTCTGAGAAATGTTAAATCGCACAATAACAAAGTATGGCAGGCGTTTGCTATCGTGCAAACCCACAACTACTTTCTTCACTTGGAGCGTTTTTGACGTCCTGTAAAGGAAATAAATTTCTGGCGTACCTGAATTGCTTGGCGGTCGGGTCCCTGAAGCAGGGGTTGGGCGGTGGCGGCCTGCGGACCCATCTGTCGCAGTCGGTCGCGGAAATTGCGCATGACGGCCATCAGGAACTGCGCCTTGTTCTGCACACCGATCAGATTCGAATCGCGCACCGAAAACAACAACCATTAATGTCATCATCCAACAAAACACATATCCCACAGGACATATAGAATTTTACGGAGCAACGAAATGAACAGCTCTAAAGTCGCAATCACCGGTCAAGATAAGTCACTATATATTGAAGAAAGAACAAATTATCGAAAACTTGCTTGCGAAATGACGTAGACGGCTTGTTCTGGGCGAAAAGACCGAAGCATTTCAAGCGCGCGTTCGTCTATGTCCTCCGCGACCATGATTCCTGCAAAAATGTGGAATTGTCCAGTTCCGTACAGTGAAATAATATCAACAATACGTGAGTGATTTACAAAACGACTGAGCAATTGCGACTGAAATGTTAAATAAGCTTCACGAACAAACCCTTCGAGGTTCGTACGCTCATAATAATTTTGATTCGACACCTCATGTACTCAGTTGTTCAATTTTATTAATATATAATAAATTAAATAATAAATTTTTCAAAGTTTCTCATTTGCAGACGTATTTACAAATTCTGAGAGGTGTTCAACGTACCGCTCTCGTAGAGTTTCATCAGCTCCGTGGCGACGCGCGGGTCGACGTTCTGGGTACGGAGCAGCTTGTACGCTTCGTTGTCGGCGTAGCTCGCGTCCTCGGGCTGCGGCTCCTCGTCCTTGATCGAAGCGTTTGGGTCCTGAACAGAAACGCTGTGTTCATATCTATCTGTGTGCAGCGATTATCTTTTCGCCCCGCCTACACGAGGCTCGCCTTTGCACATTAACTCGCGGGCCATTTACTACTGTAAAAATGCACATGAAATCTTTTATTTTCTAACTTTGAATTTTCGCGATGAAAAACTAGTACAGACCTCCATGGTGGCGGAATTCTCGTCGCCCATAAACGCCATCTCGGTGGTCTTGATCTCGTCCTCGTTAGAAGCGCTGTGAGCGCCGTTCAGCTCATTGTTCAGGTCGTTGCACGCCTGTTCCATCTTGATCAACCCTTCGACTGCCTGAAGCACAAAGCCAATAGAAGAGTCAAATCAATGTATACAGTACAACAACGAAATAATGGGAAAACAGGAATGTTCTTTCATGTCTCAGGGGAGACCACTAAATATACTCAATACTTCCACTGAAAGGCACACAATTTTTCGCTGGCGTGCTCACAATGCGCCCAGCCCACTGAAACTATACTATAGCAGGTCGGTCGTCTCCCGCAATCAACCGTCTGGTCCGTCTTTGTTTGTAAATGCAGCAGTAGCGGCAGGAAAATACGGCCGATTGGCGGATTTTGCCCCCCCTTTTTTTAAATTATCCATCATTCTATTCAAAAATTACATTCTTGCTATAACAAAGTGTAACAAACACAGCTAGCAGAACAAAGCACAGAACCGACCTCTCCATTCTCGTCGTCGTCGTTGACCTTGTGGACGGGGGCATGCTGCTGCTGATCCTGAGATTCTTCTTGATCCTCTTCTTCTTCTTCAAGCCCGAGCTGCAGACTCTCGTCGCCGTCCTCTGCTGACATGGCCAGGGTCAAATTCAACAATTATTCCACAAGTATTCTTTCGACTAAAGACAGTGAAATGTTGCAATAAAATGAAACACTTCAGACTTCTTGCACTTGGACTTTTCCCGTTCAATCGTAATAACTTGCGCCAAAACCGAAATCGATCGAATCGCTTGTGGTGTTGGGCGGTGTTTTACGCCACAACGCGGCGCATTTATTTTTACTTTGAGTGGTAATGCGTGTGGCGTGCACATGACTATGCCTTATCCATTTCAAATTCAGTATTACTTTAGTCGCGCCAAGTTTGACAAGACGAAATCTGACAATTTTATTGGCACTCTGCGAAACAAACAGATGAGAACAGCAAAAACAAGATAAGTCAAAAGAAGCAACAGTGAATTAATATTTTATTTTGGTTAAATAACAATTGATTAAGTGTTACAATACAAAAATTTGGTGAAGATTGTAGGAGTTAACAAAACAATTTTTTTCCGAGGTAGACGTTGCCAGTGCCACACGCGAATGTTGGAAGAGATGGAGATGGACTTCTCGACTTCGGGTGAGGGGCGGAAAAAACACAAAGCAACAGGTAAATTATCGTGGTCCATTAAATGTTCCATAAACGTGTTCCATTTCAAATAACAGGCGCTGGGTGCCACTCCTTCTCATGAAAAAGTTTTCTATGTTAATCGCGTCACCTACCACCGGCACCCCAATTGCCAATCTCTTGGCAGCAAAAATTTTTGCATCAACCTAATGTTTTAATGCTGCACAATGTGTCGGTATCTCTGCACTTGATGATGCTAAATAGATAGTATTATTCGTGAAAGGCTCGACAAACTTCTAACTTGTGCAATACTTTGTCTTGTGTGCAGATTTGGAGTGAATCTCAGTTTAAATTCTAAGTCAGCGAGCCCAAGACCCAAACGAGAGCTGAAGTGACCACCGTGGCCTCGAGCCCGTAAGCTCGAGGCAAACTGTGATCTCGATGAACAATGTATGGAAAACTGTTTCGAACGACGCGTGACCGTCCGGGCTGTTTCCCTTTGTCCGACGACCCCGGTGTACATTACGGATTGCCGTCTGAACAAACATGGGGCAGCACGTCGAGTCTAGATGGTCGCATAGCAGCAGGCACAGCCGCACCGAGCATTAGCGGCTCACAACAGCAAAACGCAGGCGCCTCTGGGCGGTTTAACTGTTTGTCATTCGAATTTATTCGCGTGATCCAGTATAAACAGCTGCTGCTGCAAGCAGTTTTAACTCGTTTACGTGCTGTGGTTGACCTTTATTTTCGCAAAGCGTGAGGATGTGACGCCCTTTTTTTCTTGTTGTAATCGTACGTTGTCTTTTACATTTTGTGAGAGTATTACTGTTTTAGTTGTTGCAGTGTCTTGACCAGGAGAGGGAGAGCCCCAAGTTTCTCGTTACATTTTTCGCTCGAACACAGCAGCCGTATTTCATTTTATGCTTTCGATTGTCGTCAAATAATTCTTTTTATTTTACTCTGCCCCTGAAGAAACTGAATAACTTATTCGGAAATTAAAGATCCGCATTGTGAGGATTGTGGAACAGAGCTTCTAATTTAAAATAACGCCCATCCTACGCTAGAAATTCCAGAGCTTTAATATTCCCCAGCCCCCACAGGTTTATCTTTTCATTCTCAATGACGACATCAGACGATGGATCCCATGTACCCAATACAAACTCTAAGAAAATATTTTAAAAAACTACTTTAGTGCTGGTGTTGACTCTACTTGTTTTGCATAGGTTAGTTAGTTGACCAAAACTTCATCATCCTGTCACATATTCATGCAAGTGTGATGCTGCAGCGCAAAACAGGGAAGTATCTTTAGTTCCGCCTTCCAACGTCGGAAATGTTCCATTCAGTGACAGAGTAAACATAATACGGCGCGCTCTGCGCAGTACTACGATCATTTTATAACGATCAATCATGCAACGCCTTCGCTTTCTCAGGAAGCTGCAAAATATTGCCGCTGATTTTGATTCATCAGTATAAATGCTGCAGAGTTTTCGGTTTTTCTTCGCTCTCTGCTATTTGTTAGCTGAGTAGTGATTTGTTTAGCACGGCTGAATCCTCACTCCCCAGTGATTGGTAATTGACATGTGGAAAGAGCGCCGGACTCTTGCAACTGAGGGAGGATAGCTGTGTACCAAAGGGAAGGGCATAATGTTCAAGGAACTCGAACTGAACCGCCTTTGACGAACTAGAGCTTTTATATTTTGCTTTGTATTTCAGCCCTGAAAGCTGAATCGGTGCTCATCAAGTGTGATGTCAGAACAGCCTCATTTAGTGTTCGCTCTGCGCTCCCTTTGTGCGTGCGATGCATTGATGCGAAGCCCATTTCAGCGGTCGATGCCGTCTCGCCGCGCCGTACTCAATCGAAATTACTAGCGCAAGAGATTCGGCTCACGTCGAGGTCCCCACAAACGGACACCAAATCCAATTCGCAAGCAGCCGCGCGTCATGTCCGTCCGTCCGACCGCCCGCGCCACGCCGCCGGCCAATCGATTGCTGGTCGCTGTCTTTGCCGTGCCGAAACGGCGCTTTGTACTGGCTCGAGATTGCCAGCCTTCTTTGACCAATTGACCTCGTCTGAAACTTTCATTTCTCGTTGTGGCTGTGAAATAGGAGTTTTTTTTATCATGGCTTTAAAATATTTTCGTTCAGTTCGGTTACATCAAAATCGCAGCTACACTTTGTTCGAGTTGGAATTGGCGAACCTTACTTGACCAGGACTATGTCAGGGACTTTGCTTTGTTCTATTTCCCGTCTGACCAGAATGCAATTAAGCAAGAAAGTATGTATGATTGCACATGCCTTTCTCTCATCTTTGCATTTACTATCTTTGGAACTGCATGTTCTATTATATATATATTAAATAAGATTCGACTAATACTGTTCCTTTACTGTGTAACTACAAGTATGAATTAACCTGTACCATGCAGTCAAACTAGGTACCGTTTCGGGTCAGAGAGCGCTCTGTCATTGATTCGGTAGCTACAGCTCATTATACAGAATGCTTAAGATATTCTGTCAGAAAAAATCTAATTCAAAATTCAAGCTATTTTTGAAATCAATTAGGCTCTTCGTTTTTGTTATGCATTCTTGGTGAGTCCAGCATACATGTGAGCATGACGTCACCAGTCCCATAGTTGAGCCGGTCTCACCAAGAATGCATAACAAAAACGAAGTAGGTAATTGGTGAGCTTGTGTAAAATTGTTAAACAGTATCAATCAATGCGGTTGAAACAAACATTTGCGGTGTTTCCAACTGTTAGAGGTAATCATTATTAAATTCACTTTAATGTGTACCAACAGAGGCCCAAATAGAGCATTGTTGTGTGAAGCCATCATGAAATTCTGTCTATTTTTTGTTAATTTGAAAGCGCGCCAATTATCTAGCACCTGGCCTGCGTCCTTGAGAGTATTTCCCCTGCTAGCCGCCCCTGCAGGCAAATAACCGTCTGTGCGCGAAAATTATTTCGAAAGGTGTGCAAAGCGCTCCAGACGAAAGATTGGCCAAGGCGCAGAAGCACAGTGTGAATGACTTTACAGCGCAGTGAGTGGTCGGTGGCGGCCACAGGCCACGGGGAACAGGATCTCTTGACAGCGCTCTCGCGGCTGAAGGGCATGTTGATGGAGATCGCAGCTGTTAGCGGGTCGCCGCCGCGCGCCGGTTTTACGGCCCCGTCCGCGCGTTTCATCTTGCTTGAACGTTCGTGGTGCGTCCGCACCACAGCACCATGAGACTTTTCACCCGTGTTGTGACTGTTTTGCTCAGCAAAATACTTATTTGCAGCAAGACGCGTTTCTATAATCGGTTTCCTCTGGCTCTCTAAGTTGCGATTTTTGTCCAATTTGCGAACGGAATAGTACATTGCAGCTCTTGTGCAAATTACAACGCTTCTTATCATATATTTACTTACTTAAACTATAGTTCGAAGCAGGGAATCTTTGCAACCTTACACGCGAAAGAATCTTTGCATTGTAGTTTCTCTGTGCACATAATTGAATTCCTTCAATGAGATGAGGAGATTAGTTCAGGAGTTCATGCGATGATTGTCAAATAATTATTTTTCGCCGAAGGGCTGGCTTGTGTTTTACATCGCTTCTGTTCATACAAGTAAGTCATTCAGGCTTCGTGTAGTTTCCCTACTATGTAAGTAACTGTTAGCACCAACGAGATGCAAATACACCACACAACTCGGTACGCGCGCCTGTATTATGCGCGATCGAACACTGATTCATCGATGAGATTTCGCTTTCAGTCATCGGCACCGAAGAGCTCACCGAGTCCTTGAGCAAACGCTGATTCGGTTAGTCATTTTCTGATTTGCTGTGATATTTTATTCGTTCACGACAATGTGATACACAAATTATTTTTGAATTCAGAATTAGTTTTTTCTTGAGCGCAACCGCATTTCCTTATGTGATGTCCTTTCCATTCCACCGAAGTGCCGGATCAGTACATACAGGTTCACCAAGCAAGGGTGCGGAAGGGTCTAATATTTCGAAATTTTTTGGGATGTTTACGAGAAAAGATTGGGAAAAAGGAAACGATGACCCGTAACTAGGCCTTCTCGGAGGTCGATTTTGCGGTCCATATTTTCGAGGGTGGTCTTTAGACCGCCAGCAACTCTCTGGATATATAAGAGTCGGATGAAACCTATGTGTCCTCGCAAGATTCCTGACCGATGGAACAGCGGTGAAGAAATTTTTAATCCGTCCCAGGACCTTCCCTATGATCCGGCACTGTACCTTCTAGTGTCGCACTGCCACCCGTAGACTGTCTGACCTCAGGTAGAACAATTCGTTGTTTACGACACACCCAACATCTCAATGTTTGTATTCATTTAGAACCGGTTTTCGCTCTTTAACCCGAACCCGAACCTGTATATGCAATCTTACAGTTATTGTAAAGAAGTCTTTCGTTGTCATATTGGCAACGTGTGTACATGCTGTTCTTGTTGTAACGTTTTGTTTGTTGAAAAGTCAATATGGTCAATCACAATTTAGTAAGTTTGCTGTAATTGTAGCTATTTCATCGCAAGAAACGCTTTTGGAGATTCACCAGGGGTCCGTTGCACGAAACTTTTCCGTGACCGGAAAATTTCCATTCACACGCTGTAGCATAGGCCCGGAAATTTTTCGACCCACGGAAAAGTTTCGTGCAACCGACCCCAGAAATCACAAGCCAAAATTATTGCAATTCATTCCTGGCGTGTAACTGAAATGTCAGGGCCAGAGGAGTGTGTGTTCCAGGAAAGTGAGCACTAATACAGGAGGAAATTGCTTCCGACTTCTAGCTCAAAACCGAGGCTGTTCCTGTCGTTCCCTACTCTTAGTGGAAAATGTCTCGATTGGTCTGATTTTGGCTGGGTATGCACGTCCTGGCGACACGAATCCAAATCTTTGGAAGTACAGTTACAATTCATTTTAATTTTTTGTGTTCTTGTTTAGACGGCAAACATGCAGTCGGCATTGGCTTGGTTGCAAAAGAAGAATGCGAATACCGACGCCAACCATGAGTTACAATCGGCGAAAAAGCACATGGAGTCGGCCAAGCAGTTGATGCGGGAGGCGCACGAAGACTCGCCCGACCTGGAGCGCATCGGAGAGGCGAACGTTGGCAGCTTCTCGCTCGACCGCTTCTCCGCACCAAAATCCGAACAACTCTGCGCAACACTCGTCAACGAACTGGCAGGTACTGTAAGCAATGAAACACCACTGAATCTGTGTGAAAGTCGGCGTTAGAGAGACACATTTTTTCTTCTTTGAAAGCAATAAAGGACCTCCATACTTCCGGCCAAAATTGGTTGGGGGTATGGTCAAAAATTTTTGAGATTTTGGCGACCTTTTGGTCGCCAGGGGGAGGGAGAGGTTTTTCCCAAACGTGTTTCTCAGGAATAATTTTTTTTTGGGAATTTGGGGGGTATATACCCCCCCCCCCCGCCGGGG
>JAQGCX010000126.1:0-25811 GCA_034700205.1 Plectus parietinus
TCCAATGTATGGGCAATACTCGTTCGCTTTCATAGTTACCGGAATTTGACTTTTTGAAGGTGATCGACATGTCCAAACCATGTCCAAAACGCCCATAGCAGACATGTCCAAAACGCCCATAGCACTAGGTACCAAAGCGCCCAATATCAAAGTATCGTACATGATGAGGTCTCGAAACGGTTACTGAGTTTTTTGGTTCAAACTCAGTTGTGTGAAGAGCCTAATTGGCCTTGCATAATGAAATAACTGTTTCGTGCTCGCCACGCCAGTTGATTGGGATCGTATGAGGCGCAGTTGATGATGGGAGTGATTATACTGGGCGTTGCAGCTGGACGCGGGCGTGGCGGAGAAAATCCAGCTGATGTCGCGCGATGGCGAGAACGTGCTGGTGGTGTCGTACACGGATCTGCGTCGGTGTATGGAGACGACGTTCAAGGAGCTCCAGGGCGCGCCGCCCGCCGTCCATCGACCGATTTAGCACCGAAATTCTTCTGTCGAGAGTTGGGACCATTTCGTTCAGTCACCGCGCGTTACTCTGCATTTTGTACCACATTTCTTATTATTGATCCCAATTAAGATTGTAGTTTGAGTTTCTTGTGGTGAAAATGTTGAACCACTGGTGATATGTGATAACAATTAGTTGTACCCTCCCATGGACAATGTTTTGCAGTTTTTCATGTTCTCAGTCGACACATTTGCATGCTTAATGATGATCATCTCTGTTCTTTTCATTCTCGTTAAAATTGTTCAAGTTGGATAGGTTCGTTCATAAACCAATGGCAACCAATTCGGTGGAGGTTCTGAACCGAAAAGACGAGGTCGGAATTTATGAACGGTCCTTGACGAATGGTTACTTCTATTCTGTCAGATTAGTAATGTTTGTGGGATTTGTTTGGAAGATTTGATGTGGCCTATCCCTGCACGCACATGATATGAAAGATAGTGGCAGTGAAATGAACAGCTTGAATACGCACAATGTCCATACTATCTGTTACCGCGTTTTCTATCATCTCTTCGCCTCTCAGATTGTGCATGTGAAGAATTTGTGCACGCGTTGTTGAACGGTCTAGTTGTTCATCGCTCTGTACAGCGGATAAGTAACGGATTTGATGAACACCTGTCACTCCGATGTAATATGTTTTCTACGTGTTGTAGGTTATGTTTTTTCTGGTTTCTCATCAGTGGAGTTACGCGTGTAAAACTTGGAGTAATTTACGTACATTATAAGATAAGATACCTACTTTTTACCTTGGCGTAAAATGGCTGCTGTTGTTGAGCAGACGCGAATTCGATCGAGCGGCGCTCGTCCGGTTACCGTATTGTTTGTTTCTATTTTCTATCAAACGTTTATTTGTTGGCTTTTCATGGTTTCTCTTTCGGTTGTTCGGTTCTTTCTCCTTCAAATGCTTCGGATTCTTCGTTTATTCATGTCGTTTTGTTATTTTAAAAAATTCTTAAAATCCGAATAAACAGCGCATAATGTGATTCTGGAGTGTCCGAGTTCGTCTCATCTGCACACATCATGGAACTCTGCTGAGGTTAAGAACAAACAACAACCGTGTCTTTTCAACCAACAGTCATCAAGCTCTCTTCCAAGAGAACAGTGGTCTATTTGAGGTAGAAATGGCGAGGCGAGTTGAGTTTTCACACTGATACTGATGTAAACGGTAAAAAATTTATAGTAACATTTTAATGGTAAAAGTAATGGTAAATTGCATGCGGTAAAAACGGTAATGGTAATGGTAACGGTAAAACACTTACCATTTTACTATTACCGTTTTACCGTATTCTTACCGGTAATTTTACCATTTACCATTACCGTTACATCATTAATTTGAGGTCGTTGACGATACGTTGTGGTGATTGATAAGCAAGTTATTCGAAGAACAAACAATATTCCAACACAGTACCGTATTTTTGTCACATATCATCTTTTTGAATCCAATCTTTCGCTTTCAATGGTATACAAGCAAACATAAAAAACTGACGTAAAAATCTGCCGACAACTTCGAAAACAGGAATATTCGTCAGTATTTACAATTGGCATACGGTTATTTTATGTGGTGCAAAATAGCGCTCTTATCAAATCAGATAACAAAACCGGGCGCATCATTGGTGGTGTCCATCAGAACAACAATATCACCCATATCACCGGAGAAAATTACACGCGAACCGGACACAAATTGAAACAAGAAATCGTTCATATTTATTCGCAACAAAATTCACAACATTTTTCGAGAAGCTGGATTCGGCAGACATGGGCACGGGGATATGTTTCGGCAGGCAAAACACGGCGGCAAATATTTCAGCTTTTTTAGCTGACCTCAATGGGGAAATAATATTGAGATTGAGAGTACGCTGACGCTCCCCTTGCCCACGTCTCGCTCGATTCAGTAAGCGCCAACTTTCAAAGCAGAAAGCACAACAACACAATCGTACACAAAAACGTGCAGGCGGATAGAAGAGAAAACGTATTTGAAGTTGCTACCGCATGCTATCCGTTCAATTAAAGATAAACCGCACGGCGATCCCGATCATAATATCGCATAGCAACTAGATAAAAATCACACAAGGCATCACAAGCGAGATGTGAAATGGTGCAAAGGCGATAGCACAGGCACAGGCCAATCTTCTTCCTTCAACTTCCACCCTCTCCGCCACCGCCCACCAAAAGTTCTCAGAAATTCAACGATTTTTCCAAAGTTATTCGTTTTCAGAGAAGAAAGATACGAAAATTTCCAGTGGGTAAGTAATTGATGGGTGTTAGAAGCGGAACGAGAAGATTCTCCCGCCACTCCACAAAGAATAATGCACGAACGATGCAGAAGTATCAGGACGAAGAGACCCGCTGCATAACTCGCTGCTCGAGCGCGGGGTCCTGAAGGAAGTCGAGACCGGCGGGCGAGGCGCCCTCTTCCAGAAGAATCGCGTCCAGCGTCGCCCAGCACCGTCTGTTCCGCTGCAGCGCCCTGTACGTCGACTCCAAGTCCGGCAGCAACCGCGCCAGAAAGCTGCAAAATACCCGTCAAATCCACGTACGCGTCTATAGTCAACATTTTGTACCGGCTAATGAGAAATGGGAACGTGACGCCGTAACCTGCCCGGCAAAAAAAATCATAAACCCAAACTGTGGTAGCGGGATTCGCCGAATTCTGTTTTACACCTCGGCGATACCCGGCGTGCACAAGTTTCTGTCAATCATCAGCGCTCCAGAAAAAATGATATCATTTGTCCTTATTTTTCTTTCAAGACTAAACCCCAGTTTCCTTCTTAACCGCAATTTTGACTGTACTTGTTGGAACATTGGACATTGACACCAATCGCCTGGAAGTAAAGACTAACTCGAAGACGGGAAGAGCGACGGTGTCCATAAACTCGAGTTGAATCTTGGGCACGCACGCCCTCTCGCGATCCATCATCTCGATCGGCCGATTGCCCATCTGTTTCTCGAGATCGCCTTGTGAGAAGAACTCTTTGTAGATGTTTCCCTGCAACGCAACATTCGATCCCTTCGCCGATCCGATAGACGCACCGCAATCGCCTTGGAATTGTAAAAGTCTTTGCTTTGATCGGATAAGTCGCTAGCCGTCATCAACAAGCACATGAGCAAATAGTGATGGTCCTGCTGCATGGGGTCGAAACCGGCTGAAATGAGGCGGTGAGCGGACTGGCGGATCGTCAACAGTACCCACCGTCGACCATGCTCTTGATGCGACTGACTTTGCGCAGGTGCGCCGCAATGTCCGTCGCCAAAATGATCTCCCGAATATTGTCGAGCACGTTTTGATACTCCTGAAAGTTGCAACGTCATCGACCGCGGCTCGAGGCACCGCTCACTTTTCTAGTCAGCCCTTCGAAGATGTTGCAGTCCTCCATGGTGAGAATGCTGACCGTTTGAGCAAAATGGTGTCGTTCCAATACCGAACCTTCGGAACTGTACAGCTGGGCGAGCGGCGTCTTCTGCAATAGCGAACGTAAGCGATGCGCGGTGGACGAGGCGATACCGATTGCAACTGGAAGGCGTTGGTGGTGCCGCGATGGTCGATGTCGTGGCACAGACAGGCGACGAGCAGCGACAGACGCTCCAGGTCCGTGAGCGCCGCCTTGACGGCCGGCATGCGCAGCAGCAGGAAGCAGAAGTGGCCCACGGCGAACGCGTGCGAGAAGTTGTGGTAGGGCACGTCCCGGTACCCCTTCTGCACCATCAGCAGGAAGCGGGCCAGCGTCCGCCTGCGGAAGCGGTAGCGCTCGATGAAGCCCAACTCCTGCAACCAACCGATGACCGTAGCGACGGAACGGCGAGTGGACGACGCTCACCTTGAACATGCTCAGACAAGCTTCGATGTAAATGTCACCGGAACCGATGGAACGCGGGACGAAACAGAACTGCGTGAAGTCGGCGTGGTAGGACGTGGACGCAGGGATGTCTCTCACCGTCAAGCGCAGAATGTCCTCTGGCGCAATCTGAAGCATAATCATACAACTAGCTTCGTTTGGCACGCAAAGAGAACAGTTGCGGAAATAATACATTGAATTAACCTGCAGTCATTTCGTACGGACCAATCTCGAGCGCTGTAGAAAGAGGGACTTTTAACTTACGTTTCGTATAATTAAATACTATGGTAATTGGTTTGGTAAAATATTGTCAGCTTTGTCCAAAAATACTTTATTCAACTACAGATCCAAATTGGACTGAGCCTTACGAGACAATAATAAGCGGCATATCTTCATTCAATAATCCAAGAACTAAGCTAATGTGCAACACATATTCGGTACAAACTATCAGTGGGAATTAGTGGCCAGGATCAAAAAATAAATTTCTACGGCAAAGCAAAATCGCGCAAAATTCCGAACAAAATGATTTAGTGCTCAGAATCTGAACACTGCAGACCCGTAATTCGTAATTGAGGATATTCCGGTAATAAATTTGCGAATGGTGCGAAAACGATTTGATTTGTTTAACGATCAGATCGTTAAGATTACTGGTGACCGAAGAAAAACAAACGAAAGACAAAGAAGCAGCCGTCTGGTGCCCTGAATGCTTAGCTGGACGCGAAACAGAGGAGAAGAACGCAGTGGGAGTAATTGAGAGAAAGAGTAAAATGTTGGATTGACTGACCGACAGCGTGGAACCTTGAACGAGCAGCTCGGCAGCCATGTGCGACCGACGATGCGCCTCCTGCAGTTTCCGATACAGCAGACACTGCAAAGAAACACAACGTCGCCGAGTCATCCATCAACCCCGCTAGCGACACAATTCAATGCTCGAGAGAAAATGAAACGCTAACAATTTCAGAAACATAACGGAAGCGAAACAAACCCGCCCTTGACAAAATTTGCAACAGTGAGAAAGGGTTACGTGAGAGATGCTGATGGCGCAGTAGACTGCGAAGGTAGTGGCGATTTGTTCGTCGTGGCGAGTGAAGGCCGGCTTGCCGATCTTGTTGCACAGCTCCGCCACGCCGACCAGATTGCCTGCAAAAGGGAGGGTGGTCGATCACTAGTCTTCCACATGTATACATAAAACAAAATTTTTCGTCCATGTGTATCAAACAAGGCAAAAAATTGCATTTTTGACCTATTTTAAGTCAAAAAATCAATTTCCCGACATTTTCCAGCGCACAATTAATTCTCCGGTAAATACCCATTTTATGGGCGCCGCAGGCAAAAATTTGACAATTTCATGTTATTCACATGGTAATTTTTGTATTTTCCTTCAAATAAATGGAAGACTTCTTGGACTTCTCGGATACACATACGCAAAGAATGTGAGATTCGAAAACGTGAATACGTGTGCAAGATTATCGTATCGAGGACACGCGTCAGTCTCCAACTCTTTGCGCTAATCATCGAAAATGATCGCACAATAGTCGCGGTCGTGCGAAATACGAAACGAACGACGCAAAATTCGGTAAACAAATGAGCTGAGCAGTTGACGGCCCAGATCCGTAAACTTAGCATTCCTGACCGCCAACACATCAATTGACTCACCAGTGCTGTCCTTAATTGGAAAGCAGAGAATGTTTCTGGTAATGAAGCCAGTTCTTTCATCGACCTTTGGGTAGAAGAATGGGTGGCTGAAAGAAAGAAAAGTTCAGCTTTGGTCACAATTTAAAAAAATTACACACAGAAGAGGCGACGTCAAAGCGTTGGCAAGAAGCGAACTTGAACTTTGGTCACCGACACACACGAGCAAATAAGTTATGTTCGTTAAATTTTTGCCAAGACCAAATGTATATTACGTTTATGATTCAATGAAAAATTTCCAAGTCAAATCTAATTACGAAGGGCGGTTATCGTTCAACACGTCGACCTTTCGATGTCGTCACATTCGATAAT
This sequence comes from Plectus parietinus, assembly GCA_034700205.1. Taxonomy (NCBI): domain Eukaryota; kingdom Metazoa; phylum Nematoda; class Chromadorea; order Plectida; family Plectidae; genus Plectus; species Plectus parietinus. The sequence goes on from JAQGCX010000126.1 coordinate 6,340, forward strand.
ATAGAGATAAATGAAAACTTATTTGTCAAGAATGTCAACAGTCTATGTCAATGTTTTCTGCAGGGAGCAAAAATAACGTAAATCAGTCTCACTTGTAAACATCTTTGACGTTCATCATTTTGCCTGTGGAAGCGACTTGGCCGACGATGCCCTGAGTGAGGGGCAGTCGAATTTCCGTCAGATACTCTTCGGTCATTCCATTCTTTTCAAACACTTCAGCGACCAATTCAGAGTGTTCTTTGTCTAGCAGGAACAGAGAGCAGCTGAACAGAGGGAAGAATATTTCAGTCTCTTGGTGACAAAACACCGCATGTCTGCATACAGAACATAAGACACGAAATTTGCCCGGGGCCGTACGTACAACGAAGCTTCCGATTCCGTCGCTTCAATTAGGATCGCAGCAAAATTATTTAAGAGGTAATCCAACGGAATCCACCTTCAAAAGGTAACGGAATCTCTTCGAGACTCTCATACGCAACAAAACATTCAAACAAGACGGTGTTAATTAGCAGATCCTATGTGCCGACAGAATACACGTTTTTACATTAGCTGGCGTGCCAAAGCTGAATGGCGCGACTTTTGTCTACGAAAGAGGACACGCAAAGGTAATTGGACGCACCTGGCTGACCAATGAACAAATCAATACGGACCGGTTGCCAGTAGATAACAGAAAAGGCAAAAAAACAGCACGTGGTTTTTTGCCATTTTAGGTTGTTGGCACAGTCGTTCATTCATCAAAACACAAATAACAAAGATTCAATTAAGAGTAAGAAACTGAATGCTGTCTTTGAGAAATAAAGTGACTTACGTCTCGGCCTGGACGAGCGTTTTGGCCTCTTTGGTGATATTCCTGACCAGCAGGTTCATGTCTTCTGAAATCGTTCTGACTTTGGGGTTGTTCAATGGGAACGGCGACATGGCCGCGCTGGCGACGACGAAGACGCACGGGACGGACTCCAAGGACTGAACACTGCGCCAAGGCGGTCGAGCGGAGGAACAAAGCCAAGAACAATAGTGCCAACGACAATGCGAGGGGACAGCCGAGAGGAGATGGTTGCGAACAGACGGTGCGGAGAAGACCGACCGACCGGTTGCCAGCGGCGACAGACGACTGCAATGCCGCCGTGTCGGCGAACGATCGTCGACTAGCGCCCGTCACCGCCGTCGACGCGCAGTATCGATCGTCATCGGCGTCACGTCATAGCGGCGACGAGTGAGAGGGCCGACGCCGCACCTCAGCCCTCGTTCATAAGAACGCGTTCCATCAACGGCGCCAGCAACACAATCGCAGCTCGCTGGGCATCTCGCGCTACGCTAACTATGTAAATTCGGTCGACAAACTGCCACACTAGCAAGTATTCGAAAAACAATGGAAAGCACGATCTATTTGTACCGTCCCCCAATGACCGCCGTACCACCGAGTAAAGGTACTGCGAGATTCTTGGAGCGGGACAGCCGGTCGCAACGTAAGCGCATTATCGGTCGCGCGTGACGACGCCGACGGAAGCTGAGAAAGCGCGCCAAGACCCGCCCATCGCGCGCCCCCTCGTCGGTCTGTCTCAGTTGCGCGCCGAGGGACGCAGCGCCCACTCCGGCGTAGGCGAGGACCAAGAATGACAACGCCACCAGGTACTTCCGCACACGCCAACCACCACTGGGCGTGTGACGAACGGTGCATCGCTCTCCAATGAATGATCGCGACCGCACGAGGAACACAATTTTTTGCAATAGCACTCCAAAGAAGCACGCGCAGACCACCATTCTCATCCTCGCCGCAGTTACTAGTTTTCCCAGGCCGCTAATCTCAATTTTAACAAGCGATGGCGAGAGCTTCATCGTGATCCAAAAAGTTGCTCAATTGCCGGTGCCGAGGACCCTAGCAGATTTATTGGACATAATTACTATATATGAATCGTCAGCGAATGTTAGTCGCCGATTCCGAGCTAATATTCAGCGATAATAATGAGCAAGCGGTTAACTGCGAGGGATTTTATATGGAGTGGCGAGTGCCAGACAAAATGAAATAGAATTCGTCACAGCGCTGCCAATGGAATCGCGCTGCGCTGATTCTCATTAGCGAGCAAGCAAAACAAGTGACGTCTGAATACGACACTTAGTCCGGCCATCTGTGTATTTGCACAAATCTCAAAAGCTCCAAATGTTGTTTTGAACAAACTTTCTCAACGTAACCATTCCAATTTTTCTTCTTCATATTCGACGTTCGGCACGAATGCGAAAAGACTCGGTGACGGAAGCACCGGAAGCCAGAAGGGTCTACCAGTGTCGCATAGGTGCTAATCATGGAAGAGAAAGAATCCTTATTTTGGCTAATTCATGAGAAAAAATGCCCAAGGACAGAAGCGGCTTATTACTTTGTCGCGCGAGTCTTCCATTAATCAGGAATAAACCGCCTCTGCGCGAACTTTAGGCGAAGTAGCCGCCAAGCAAATAAACGAACGGCATGCCGATCAATGATTCCTCTGAGCCACACTTGCAAGACGCGAGAAGAAGACCGCCGCAGAGTGATGCGAAAGGGACGGAGCGAAAGCGGATCAACTGCCGAGTGCGGCAGAGCGAATCGGCGCCAGTCTCCACCGTCAACCGCAATACAGCCGCACTAGCAAACTACTCGCATGTGAAACTCCTCGCGCAGCAACACGCAACACACAGCAACAACAGTCGTTCTTATTCTTCAGCCTCATTCCATCCCATCATCAACCACTAATTCGACAAATCAACAAACACGTGACGTCATTGTCAACCTAAACTTTACACGAAGAATGCCGAAACTGTGGAGGACGCGAAAAATAGAGATGAGTTACGAGCACCAGAAAGCGTCAATTGTCCACAAGCGTCTCCCTATAATTCCCATCCAAGGGTGCCCCAGTCAAACTAAACACAATTTATTTATTTTTCTCAATACTCGGCAAATCTATCGGAAAGCGAAGGGTACATTGGGCAAAAAATTGCACCAATTTCAGTGAAATTCAAGCCGCACACTGCGTCCAACATGCTCAGTCTGAGAATAATCTGAGAATGCGCACATGGAAAGAACATTAACAGAAGATAGAAGAAATATGCTGCAATCGGCATGCGAACAACTGGCCACGGTCCAGCGAGTCTAACGAGAGTGACGAGCGATATCTGACTGAGCCTTCCCACAGATGCCCATTAGAGGGCCGCCGCTTTCCTCTCCGTCTGTCTCGATTTCCGTCGCATTCCAGTAACACGAGCACACGACGGCACCACGTGATCGGCGTATTATTTGGCAGGCACCGTGCCGTGTCAGGCTGATCGATGTCGTCTTCCCACAAGAAACGCACACCAACCACTCATGACACCGCCGCGAGGGGACGACCCATTAGGCCAACGACCGGCTTACGCGCACCGCTGCCAAACAAAGTCTCCATTCCATCAACGAAACGAACGAAAAAACAAGCACCACACACGAAATACTTTCAGATAAGAAAGCTTCGTAACGTCTCTACGCATTGTGCGCTGGTCGAAAAAGTGCGGACGCTAAGAACGAGAAAAGTCGATTTATGAGAAACAATAGTTGAATGCGATGATCCCATCGGTCTCCGTCGTGCATCACAGCAGATCGATCATTCATTCGACGAATAAAAGTCGCCCCCAATGACACACTCACCATCCGCGCAAAATTAAGGCACGTCCGAATGACGTTTTTTGATGAAATCAGCGGGCGATTGCAGATAGAGTAATCTATTTGCACGTATCGGCATCGCGTCAACGAGATCAACATGGGAAGGATGCGAAACTGGTTGCAATCGAAGGAGAGGGTGAATTGTGGCTTCTCGGTCCATTTCTTGGTCTCTTACTTTGGAAACAACAACTCGATCAAAATACAAAAGGTCAATGATTACTGCGAGCTGTCAGTCATTATTTCTGACAGATTACAGTAGCGCAGTCGAGACAACGGAAGGACGCATGAGTGGAGAGAGCGAAACTCAGAAAAGAAGACAACTACCAGAGGCATTTGCAGCGCGCAAACGATTCTATTGCGAACAAGTAGCGAACTAAAAAGGTAGACTTACGAAGACTGGAGAAGACATTTTGAGCCATAGACAGGAAGACTTGGCTTTGTCGCGCCAGTCGTTTCTGTTCTTCGACGTTGACGACGATCGACAGCAACGCAGCGATCATCTGCAGGTGAGGCACCACCTTCGACACTTCCGCGTCAACAGTGCTGAAAATATCCGACTCGTACGTATTTCGGCGCCTTTCAACGTTACACTCAATTTCGATTTGAACATCTGATTGCGCAATAAATAACCAATCAAAATTCAAATGAAAACACACGACCGCCGAAATGAGTTCTTTTTGGCAAATGTCCACATTTGTGACGAAAAAAGCAACCTTCAACAATGTTATAGGAATAGTCACTCTATTCGCAATCGAAAAACGGAAGGAAGCAATTTTGGACACGCGCGCTCAGTGGTCAATGCACAGCAAGACCGGAACGGAAATGAATGTCGGCACAAAGGACGGAGTCGAACAAAGCTTCTGTTCACAACTGTTCCCCGTTCCCTCTTCCAACGCACCGAGCCAAACGTTCTCCGTTCGATCGCAATGCAAAACTACATTCGCATCACAATGCGAAACATCAAAGAAACCGTCGCCACTGCCAGCCGTTCGTAATTCGATTTGATTCTTGGTATTTTACTGGTTGGAGCGCGGCGTTACCTGATGTTACTGTGGAACACGACGAGGGCGGCGACGAATCCGCTCTTGGCGCGAATCGGCAGCAGCGTCGCCACGCACTGCTCCGCGTCTTCAGCGATCGTTCGTCCTATCACCTTGATCTTCTCTCGAAACGGCTGCAAATTTCTCATTTCAATCGATACCCTCGGGTCGATACGCGCTGTTCGGGAACGAGACGAAAAACATCCCATAAGAATTTCAGGTCGAAAGAGAAGAAACGTTCATGGTTACGGCACGAAAATCGGTCGCCGTTGAAATTGAAACATTGACGAACCGTTTTCGATTACGCCCAACGCCTTCAGATATCATGAAAACAGAATGGGTCATTAATTCTGTTTTAGCATCGACCACTATCCTACATTGCAATCATCGTTGCGAAACATTTCAGACGTCTCGATTACAAGACGCTATGCTCAGTTCCCTTGTGATGATGACGGAACACTGAAGAACGCCGTCATCTGCTTCTGTCACTACTCTGACTGAACACACAACTCGGCAGCCACTCGGTCAACCATCGATCGATACAATAATCCTCGTTTCTCGTGGGAGCGCCAAAAACACTCCCAACACTCCATACGGCGGCAATTCCATCCGATTACCGACCTCAATTCCGCTTCCAATACAACGCAGAATACTTAAAAAGTCAAATAAAAAGCGGATATTTTGGTTTTTGCAGCGTTTCTTGTCTGTCGCTGATGTGCAAAATATTTTGCTTCAAATTTACTTAAAAATCGTTTTAACCCATCGTGGCGGTGATTTTGGAAACGAAAGACTCGTCCCGTAATGCCCAGAAATAGATGTCCTTCCCTCGTCTCGACAAATACACGCAATTAATTGAGAGCGGAGCGCCGATCCGACCGTCTCGTTAAGAGCGATGGTGGTCGGGCAGACCCCGGGGAGGACCCCGAGCCCAAAGAACGCCACACGGGGCGTAAATCGGCCGAAAAAGAGTCACCTCGGGCAGAAGGGCGCAGGACACTCGTTCCACGTCGCTGAACATCTCCGACACAAGCGTCGCGTCGCCCTGAAATGCCACCAGTCGTCAGCTTATCGCATATTATCCAACAACCCCAACGGAAATTTTCTCCCAACCACCCACCAAACCTGTTCGTATTCTTGTGAAATGGGCAATAAATACATACAGGCCGAGGGTCGATCAATTTCATTCGGTAATTTATAACAGGTGTGAAGTTCGTGATTCTCGTAAATTAGTGAAGCGATAACTTACGCAATTGACTGGTTCTTGTAGTATCCGATCGTCACAAACCTAAAAGGATTCTAGTCGTTGTGAGAGCACAGATGGCGGGTTAAATCAAAAACAAACCGGCGGCGCAATAAAAAAGTGAACAACAATCTCTGCGAAGCTGAGAAAACAAGTTTAGCGCCGAGATTTTATGACAAACAGTCGGCGCAGTGGACGATAAGCGCAATCCACAAACAAAAGTTAATGTTGAGTTTAGGTCGAGCGAACTTTGATCGACGTCCGCTAAGACGCATGCGGCAACACTCTAAGTCGAGTCGCAAATATTTACCTGGCAATAGCACGCGTTGCAGTCCTTCGAGACCAGAAGGAAGGCAACCCCAAGCGCCGACGACTGACATTTGAGCTGAAACAAGTTTCATTGCTTCCGACGCAAATCCTATCTTTTAAGCTACTGAAATACGAACGTGTGCACATTATTGCTCACTCCTGAAATCTATTCGCTCAGTCTGCTTCTACCTTCATATCATTTTTATAAAAATTAAATCATGTAGGTATTCGTGTTCGGATAAAGTTTCAGCGATTGAGATAGTGATATTACTTACCCAAGAATTGAGTACTTGTTGAAAATGGATCATGTCTGGGTTCGCAGCGGCAATATCTGAAAACCTAAGATGAGAAATGAAGGATAACACAAATGAAAAAAGCGGAGAAAGCAGTCGGGACGCTAGTTAACTGGTGGATTCGAAGGGCTGCCATACCGATGTGATGCGCGGCGTGATTGAGCTCAACGCACGCCAGCGGATCCTGACATTTCGCAGACGGGTCGAGACATTTAGCGGGATCGTGGCACGTGGCGAACGGAAGAGGACAGAGCGAGAAGGAGTCGTGGCACTCGACTGGATCGGGACATGCTACGACTCGGATAGGCGGGGGCGAGTGGCGGTGCGTGGACTGCACGTCGACGCGCGCATCGTCGGCGGCGTTGGCCATCCGATCAGACGTACCTACCGAGCAGTTGCACTACGCCGGGCGGCAACGGCGGCTGTTGGTGGCGGCGCGCGGCGCTGGTCGAAGGTTGCCGCCCGCCGCCCGCCTTCTCCATTCTCTGGCCGCACATCGATATACGCGAGTCACGGGCGGTTGGAAGCGTCCGCGCTCTGCCTGAATTGCTGCTTTGGTCGGGCAAGGGCGGCAGATCTGTCACACTCACTCACGCCACTCGCAGCGCCAACCGCCAGACCGCCCGGCGCGCACGCAACCAGTAGACCACGAACGCATCGCAGTCACACGCCGACTAGCCCCAAACAGGTCACACCAAGTGTCGACCAAGCATCCACACCAACGCCCGCCGTCGCCGTCGGGACCAGCGGACCGAACGTTCCAGCGGTGCCGCCCTAATTGGTGCCGTGCAGCATATCGGTCCGGAACGACTCGTGGCGCTATCCTCGGTGCAGTGCAGACAGATACGATCATTAATCGTGCGATCGACGACGACGGAGCAGAAAGCGGCGCCGTGTGTGGCGACACGGCATTGAGCGGAGGCGTCGGCTACTCGGTGAAGCACTCGAATCGACAATGTGCGCGTCGACAGGACAGATTGGCGCAGACGACGGCGTCCTGTCCCGTCTAATGAACGGAAACGCGCACGCCGGTCGGCGGGAAACGAATCAAGGATGGGCCCTAATCGCGCCGTTCGTTGCAGCGCCAATCGTGCGGTTTGGTCGGCGCTTGCCGACGGCGCTGAAACAAATTTCCGATCGCCATCGTCCGGTGATTTCGCCGTCCGTCAATCAGCAATGCCTACGTTCATTCGGCACGCGGTACCGACTCCAACATTGGACCAAACAGTCGCCACTCCTTTCATCGTTCACAACCGCACCGACTGCGGACATCGCCTGTAATGAAGAATCTGCGGAACCAGTGAACAACTCCGAGCCCTAACAACCCTATGCATACAAAACGACCGATAATGGCTACGAGTTGAACTGATCATCAATAACCGACCAGCACAAGCCGGTAAGCGCTCAGATGATACAAAGTCTGATTGATAGACGATATGATGCGCTCCATGGCGACGCCAAGTTGTTGAATGAGCCCATCGGCGCGTCGTTCGAGCCGGTCCAGTCAAAGACGCATCGCCATTCGGCACGCGTACACTTGCGCACACAGCCGCTCGATTAAGCCGCCGTCACCAAAAAGCAAACAGGCCGCCAGGAGGGGCGATCCTAACGCCCGCGTCTCTCCCCGACACGCCCGGTCTCGCACACGGCCGCCGGCTTGATCCGCAGGCGATAAAGTCGGCTACGCTGGCATCCAAGCGCTGCGAAATTAATGCCCCACATGCAGCTAACGCGCAGACGCGATTACACTCCCACAACCAGTCCAGAGCATCTAACAAGGATACGGTGACGTTCGCCTCCACTCTGCGCTCCGCCAGCCTAATTGCGACAATCCCATAGTGTGTGTGTTTCAGATCAGAGCGTTTGTCCGCCGCACATAAGCCGAGCAGTGGTGGACGGCGGGTGGAACCAGGTCTCCATTAAATGCAATAATGCTGCGCGTTGGGTATTAGGCTCAGACAGAAATATGGCAGACGAATGGGAAAGCCCACGAGTCAAACAGTCGACGCCGCGTATATCAATCAGCCGCAAGACCGACGCGCGTGGGAAGTGGGAGAAAACCGTAGATGACGTCATGTGCTGCACTCGGCGGGTGATGATGGACAGTGTCGGGGTGTCTCACAGGGTCGTTTGGTCCGTCGTCGTGGCGAAAACAACGCAACCAGTCGCGCCGTCGAAGAATCAACCGACGGCTGTCTCAATCCTATGACACCATCGATCGAGAAATAAACGAGATAGCGAAACGAGTTAAAAACTCGCCCAGTGCCGGCCGAATTGGAACAACGCGGACACGTGCACGCATCCATCGCAAATCATTCCATTACTCTCAATTTTCGCCACCCCTATCGATCACTCTTCACCGGCGATCGTATCGCTTCATTCGAGCAATCAATCCGCCATGAAAACCAACCAAAAATGCGACAAACAATAGCAGCGACGCGGTGGGTCTGTCGCTAAACAGATCTCATGGCCTTGAGCAAGAGGGGCGCGCGCGGAGCGGACGATCGCGCAATCGGATTATGCACCATAGACGCCCCAGAGAACGAAGTTGACATTATGTCTGATTTCATTGAGGATTGAGATCGATAATCGGCCTACCGTGCACGACACAATCTTCAGCCGCTGACGTCGTTGACAGCCAAATCGCCATGATCGTCTCTCGTCATCGTCGTCCAGGACAACTTCTCTCTATCCCTTCGCAAGCAGTCGATCAGACGCGCACAAGCGCCGAATCTTCGCAGTTCGGTTCAGCGATCCAATCGCATTTGGACCTTCGAAGCACTTGTCAGTTTCAGCGACACATCGTCGACTCGAAATCATCTGACTCTGTCTGACTTTCGCTTATTTTTCTGATTGAATTAGAATTATTTAGCGTGGGACATTTACTGCGCACATTTAAAATTGGTAGACATTATTTGTACGCTGAAAAATAAAAGTTACGGTAATTGATGTCGCTGCATCGTCTATGCGGCAGAGTAAACAGCCGGCAAATAAATTTGTTTAATGCATTGAATTGTGTTCCGTGAACCGGTACGATCTTGACGATTGTGAAGAATTCGGTAGAAAAAAACTCGGTAGAGACGATCTGCGGTCTTTTCTGCTGCACCGATGGCGACTTCTTTTTTGGGATTGGACTTTAGCACACAACAGGTTTGATAATTTGATGTCTGTTATCCCTGTTCCCTGCGATCGGTGCCTCTGTCCTCAGAATCTGTCTTAATTATGTTGAGCAGTGTCGAAAATTAGTCAATTCACAAAAGAATTGCTTATCTGAAGAACCCAATGATTGGTGTTAAACCAGAACGTCACTGTCATTGGTTCGATTTTAGCTCAAAGCTGTGATTACGGACAAAGATTTGCGAGTGATACACACTGCTGATGTCACATTCTCTTCCGATCTACCTGAATTCGGGTGAGTCAAATGTCCCAGTTTTACCCCAGGTTTTATTATTACCTTAACCTTGTATGGTCAAATGTGTTGACCGATTTAGCACGGACAATGGCATAATTAGTCACGCTGATGGAGTAACGGTGACTTCACCGACATTGATGTGGGTGAAGGCCTTGGATTTACTGCTCGAAAAACTCAAGTCGGAAAGCGTCGACTTTTCTTCAATCAGAGCGATTTCTGGATGTGGCCAGGTGACAATTACTGTATTTCTCTGCAATATTTTTATGGTTATTTTTGGCAATAATTGTTCGATACGCCAATTTTTCCAATTGGTACTGGTATTGCAGCAACACGGCAGTGTGTTTTGGAGAACAGGAAGTGAAAATACTTTGGCCAATTTGAATCCTTCAAGAACCCTCGAGGAACAACTTTCGGTTCGTGCTTTTCACTTTTTTCGTCTTGTTCATGGACATTGATTGATATCGGATTTGTTCAGAAGGCATTCGCCAAGGAACAAAGTGCGATATGGATGGATTCGAGCACAAATGACGAATGTGAACTTCTGGAAATGGGTGCTGGTGGACGAGAGGTGAATTGAATTGTTACTTTTTAACTTTTAAATTGTGGAATTGTGTTGTTTCGCAGCATCTGGCGAAGATTACGGGGTCTCGTGCGTTCCATCGCTTCACTGGTCCGCAGATTGCGAAAGTGAGCTACAAGGAACCGCACGTCTACCACGACACTGAGGTATGTCGTGTCATTATTCACCGACTCGAGGTTGTAGTCCGAAAGATATCATGAAAATCGTTCCAAAGTGCGCATTTTGCAGCCGATTGGTCACATTATAAAATTATTTGTTCCTGTTTTTCAGCACATTTCTTTGGTTAGCAGCTTCGCGTGCTCCTTGCTGACTGGCAAATATGCTGCGATAGACTTTGCCGACGGCTCGGGGATGAATCTTTTGGACATCAACAAGCACGTTTGGAACACGCAATTGCTTCAAGAATGCGGACCGAAGCTGCAAGAAAAACTAGGCAATCCTGTAGCGACCGCCACGATCGCCGTAAGTCGCCTCCATTACCAACTGCATAATATCGCTGAAAATATTGCATGGCATGAGACCGGCTGACCAATTTTTACAGTAAACATTGACTATCAGCATGATATGGTATAGAAGGGATTTACAGGGCAAGATTGCGCCTTACTACGTCGAGCGTTATGGCTTCTCTGCGGAATGCGACGTCGTCACATTCACCGGCGACAATCCATGTTTGTGTTTGTTTCTCTCTATTCTACTTCCTTTAATAACCGCCATAAAAATGCCCCCATTATTTCGATTTCTCCTTGAAGACGAAAAAACATGACTTTCCAACTTACGCATGGTACAGTAAGTAATCTGTGATTTCAATTTTTTGCACTTCAGCCTCACTTGCTGGCATAAACTTGCGCAAAGGAGACGTGGCAGTGAGCTGCGGCACCAGTGATACGCTCTTTGTGTGGCTCGATAAGCCCGTGCCGGCGATGGAAGGCCATATTTTCTGCAATCCAGTCGACGAGAAAGCGTACATGGGTCTTCTTTGGTAACTTCATTCTCGTTTCAACATTTACATTCATTAAGATGTGCATGGTAAAAGTTGGTAAAAGTGCGTGCATGCATGGGGTTCTTGCTCTTTCATAGTTTTGTTATATCGCTATTGAGAGTTATCAATCAACTTTGGCGATTGTTTTTCAGCTTCAAAAACGGTTCGCTAACGCGCGATCGGATAAGATTGGCCACTGGTTGTCATTCCTGGGATGACTTCAACAAGCTGCTCGACAAAACTAATCCTGGCAACAACGGATACATTGGTATGAATAAGGCAATGAGTTCAATTCGGAAGGACGCCCCAAAAAACTTGATATACACGTAGTACATATGCATTGATATTGATATGATAACCCCAAATATACACAAAGAAACATGATTTTATACCCCAAAAATTACACTAAAGCCAGATTTCAAATTTTTTCAGAGTTGAGGATGCAAATTTGATTGGTCGGGATTTTCGGAAAAAATGTTCATTGCAGGCTTCTACTTTGATCATCCTGAGATTTTGCCGAATGTCGCAGCAGGCGACCATCGTTTCGACGCACAGAATGAGCCGGTATGGCAGAAATGGTGGATTGTTCAATATTTCGATGCATAGGTGGACTCTTTCTCGTCCGAAGTGGAAGCTCGTGCGGTCATAGAACACCAATGCCTGACGAAACGAGTGAATGCGGAAAAGTTGGGCTATTCCGTTGGTGGTGAGAACGCCGTAATCGGCGTATCCCGTTGCAGTTTTCAACTTTTTCAATGTCAGGTCGCGTGTTGGTGACCGGCGGAGCGTCGGCGAACCGACACCTTCTGCAGGTGCTCGCGAACGTGTTCAAGAGCCAAGTGTTCGTCCAGGACGTCGCCAACTCTGCGGCTCTGGGCGGATGCTTCCGTGCAAAACACGGTATTTCCGCATTCAATCCGAGCCAGTTAATCTCTGCAAATACTTGCATATAAACTGTGATTGTATTGCGTGGCGCAGACAAATATACCACTCGTACGTTCGTCATTTCAGTCAGTACTGAGACGGACAAGTCGTTTGGAGACGTGGCGGCAAGTGCTGCACAGATGAAATTGGTCGCCGAGCCCGACAACGAGACGATCAAGGTGCCGTCGGCTGGTGCTACAGATATAGTCAATTTCGTTACCTTTGCTTTAGGTGTACGATGAAATGGCCGGTCGTTATTCGACGTTGGAAACGGCGCTGATGATGTGATCGTTGTTATCGATCTCATATCGGCGATATTTTTATTTTTATGGTGCCGCAACGCTGATCCGCTTACTTTGGGATGAAAAACATTACCAGCTCACGTATCACTGGTCTTCCGAATCGTTTTTAATTTGTTTGTTTACGGTGATGGTTGTTTGATGGATTTCGCGAATAAAGAAGTAACGATCATCCTTTAAACTCACTCGATCTGCAGATGGGCCGTCGATCGATGCGCAAAGTTGAGATCTTTACGTTATTCAATTCCCCTTTATTTATTAAATCCGAAATTCTGGATATCGGCGAGGCGCTCCGTCTGATATTCGTATAAGAAGCTGAATCAATTCATTGCGCAAAGCGAAATCGGACCAATTTATATTGTTCAAAGAATCCGCATGGACCAGTGAAATTTCGAGGTTTCGATGACGAACCAAAGCCAATTTACTACTCAAGATGTTCGTCCTCGGAGACGAAAACAAAACCATTTGTTTGCAATTTTGTTTCTGGTGAAATGCAACCATTACCGTTTATTTTCCGAAATAATGAGTCGGCGATCTGTGTTCTGTGAATTTATTTATAAATTTATGATACTGCGGACCATCAGCACTTGGTAACATTACATGAAGTCAAATTTGAGACTTTACTGGCGAGAGGTTGAGTGATCGAGACGGGGGCCAGGACAACGATGAAGATGTTGTTCGCGCTGCTCCTCTGCGTCTCCTTCTTGCTCAAGGGCATTGGCGTCGATTCCGAAGAGACGACCTCTGAGATATTGGCCACTGACAGCAGCACGGCAAACATGAGCAGTGGTCCGACTGCAACGGATAGTTCTGACGCTGCGCTCACCACTTTCACCGCAAAACCCACGAGCAGTACATCGACTGATGCGGAAACAACTAGCTTCCGTAATACGACGTCGACAACGATTTTCCGCAGCGAGAAACGACGTGAAGCAAGAAGCCAGCCACCGATCACGCAGACAAAATCATCAAAAGCGGCGAAACATTCAAGGAAGCGACCGCGACGCCAGTTGTGTCCTTGAATACCATCTCTGAGCTCCAGGAGTGGACGATCTCTTTGCCCGAGGAAGACGAGACCGACTCGACGACTTTCCCTTCCAGCGCTCTCCCTGCCACTGCGAACAACACTGCTAATGGGAACGTCGACGGGCACAAGGGGATGCACTGAAGATTTAGACTGGAGCTGTTATTGGAAGCGCTCTGCTGCTGTGCGTCATCGCCGTCGTCGGCTTCTTACCGTACAAGTGCAAGAAGCGGCAGGCGGCCAAGAAGGCGTTCATCCGAGCCTCCGTCGACGGCGCATTCGGCAGCGGCACCGACCCCTCACACTCGACAAATCCCACCACCACTACCACAACATCGCAATAATCTCACGCCCTTGCTAGCTCATTGCTTACTGAGTGATTTGACTGAATGAAACTGAAACTTAGCGCGAGATTTTTTTCAGTAAGTTAACCAAAGTAGCGCAATCCAAACAAATAATAAGTGATATTCAGTTGACGATGACATCGCGGACGCCGCGGCTTCTGTGTTGGATTGATCTTCGAGCGTGGCCGTGGATAACGGACGTGTAGAAGCGGAAGAAGCAGAACTGTTGTTCGCACCAGGCGCGTTACAGTTGTTCCCGTGGCAGCAACAAACGCTACCAAACTGATCATAATTATATCCTGGTTCGCAAGCAGTTCCAACCAAAGTTTTCGTGCACCCACTCGGCAGATGCATCATGGGTGAGCATCCGTAATTCAGATATGTAGAATTATCTTTTGGCTGGAAACTGTAGCACATGAACATTTTCTCCGCGTTGTTGTCCATTGATAATATGGTGCAAAATGTGTCCTGGCTCGGCACAATACCACTTGCTATCTGAGAAATGAACTGATTCAATTTTCATGCTCTGAGATTAGGTTTTGCAAAATTTTGTGACAATACTGAGAGTACTAGAATTCGTAGTAATAAGTTAGTGCAATTCTCTCGGTCTAAGGCTCTCAACAGCATTTAATTATCGCTTTCAAAAAGTTCAGCGCTCTTATGTAACACCAATTGAATGAGCTCGTTACCTTGCTGCCAACTTTGCATTGAATGGTATTGATATGTTCTTGGGAAAGTTTTCCGTTGCAGTTATCTCCTAAACAACAGCACAGCTCTCCCTTTTCGCCATTCAGTTCTCCAGTCTGACAAGCCGATCTGTTGGTTTTGCTGGCAAGAGTGCCACAAAACGAGGACACTTTCGACAATGGAAAACAGCCGTAAGTGGCGAACTCTTGGGGCAAAGTGTCGTTGCGAAATGCGACGCACACACTGTCCTTCCAGGCGCAGATGTTCTCTTGTCGAATTCGATCGGCGTCGCTTAATGTTGGTGGCGATTCATATAGCTTCACTTTGCCCGTATAGCAGCTTCCCTTGTCCAAATTTTGTGCTCGTCCAGTGTTGATTGCGAACATAAATAGCAGGAAAGAAATGAAGTTCGTCATGCTGCGCCGACAAGACAACTTTCAATCACATGAGTGCTATTAAAAAGAATCAGCACTTGTTCAATATTCGAGATGACAATACTTTGATGAAAATTGTTCTCAATTTTCTAGACCGGCATGGGGAAGAATGAATTGCAAGCACTTGGATGACGCCACGCGGCGCGAATGGAAAGAGAGACTTTTTGTGTGAGAAGGCGCTTTGGGTGGCTGGTGCAGGCAGCGGCTCTGTCACATCGCCGTCCTCTCAAGCGATTTGTCCACATATCTGTCGTTCAAAAGTCTGGTTTCCACTCGGTCTAATGTTTGCTTTGTTGCTTTGGTGGTGTACACAGTCATCTTCTCTGCTACTAATCTGTGCACCTCAACAGTCATTTATTGAAAATATGAAATGCCATGGCGATGCAATGCATACCAATGCTGATCGGCTGCAATTAAAGCCGAGATTCGAAAGACAACTCAGAACTGTTCATGCGGAACTAATACGACGGCCTTCAATATTCGAGCTAGCGAGGAACTTTGTAAGGGGAACGGAGAACAGAGAAGAAAGAACTATGATGAGTCATCGTTTTCCGAATCGGGTAGGTCGACAGAGCTGCCGTTGCCGTTTCGGCTAAGCGGGAGGGAGCCTCTTCTTTGAAGACGGAGCTCTGCGTAGAATCCGTCCCGCACCGAAGAAAACATGAGCGCCACCAACTGCGACCAGGCGAGCACTGTTTCGCATTTCTGATGAGTGCCGCCGTCCAGAGATACGCATTCCGTCGTCACCGCGTCGGCCACGATGGCGAAAAAGTCTGGCTTGAAGCCGAAGATCGTCAGCGGGACGTGGCACGATCCGAACGCTTGCGATAAACGGTTCACTTCCTCCACGCAATCCACGTTCTCCACAACCGAATGCAGATAGTCGCCAAGTTTCGCCGCTAACTCGCACCATTTTTCCTGTTGTAAAAATTTGATACCCAACGAGCAAAAGTTGCACAGTATTATGTTCAAGCCGATGGCGGCAATCCGTTCACGAAGGGGAAAACAGGTTAAGATAAAAAAAGACCTTTTATGAGAGCGCCAAGGACGCTGGAATGAATGATTGAATGTTAAAGAGTTCTGGTGGGAAGAAACGGAAGCGAATCGGGACGGAAGCTGTTCGCCAAATCAATACCATACCTCGCCGACTTTGATCGCAAAGATGCGGAAATCGGATCGTTTCAGTTTCGCCCGCTTGTAAATGAGCTCGCCAATGTCCTGTCCGGACTGGCGGAAGCAGGACTGAATGCGCAGACGCGCGAGCGACGCGAGTGGATGTGACGAACTGCTTCTTCGACGTGTTTCTCCTCTTCCAGCCTGAAAGTCGTAAAAAATTTCACTCACAAGAGTTTGAATGCAGTAAAAAAATTGTTAAGAAAAGCAATTAGAACAAAGACGATTAATGGTTTTCTGTAAAATTGTACCTACACTACATAATCAAAAAACTCCGAGTGCGACTTTTCAGTGCAAAAAAGTTGCTTATGTGCCTCCGAAAACCGCGTCCAAAAATACGAAGGAAGGGTCCTGTTTTCTTTTTTCCGCCAACATTACCTATCAGTATAATAATAAGACCCTCGCTGCACCCGATTCTGGCTTCGCCCAAGGTTTCTGTTTTATCGAAAAACATCTTCCTAACCTGATTACTGAGGCTTTTCGAACGCGATCTATGCGCAATCGCCTTTTGTTTTGCAGAGGCCGTCTCCAGACGGGTTACATAAGTTCTCGATTGGACTTTTTGAAACCCAACGCATCTTTTCACGTTAGCGTTGCAATCCGTTGATGCTCTTCTAGATGTTGAAGGTGCCGAAGATGAATTTTCGTTTCCCATGTTAATGAGTTTGTTTATTGTATTGATCTAAATATATTCCGTTTTGTAATTATTTTGCACGATGATAAACACAACCTAGACCTATTACGACAGTCGGGACTAATAAAGTACTATTTGGCAGGTAAAAATAGCCAACCATGATGTCAATGCGGTTTTGGCACCTACAAATATAATCACAGAGAAAGAAGTCTGTCAAGCTAAATAATATTAAAAACGAATCGTCTGCGATGTTAAAAAAAAAATTTTTTAAATACCGCGCAAAAATGTGGCAGTGTTTTTCGAAATCGGCTGTTATAAAAGCTTATAAAAACGAAAAATGAAACCTGTAACCTGCGTCTCTAATAAAATACAAATATTGCTTGTGAAAATACCAAAACTGAAATCTGATCATCTGAAATGTAAATAGTCAGAATTTTTGAATGGAGGTCGCTAAAAATTTTAAAAAATTGACTGTGGAAATTTATTTTGAGATCGACACCAATGAAATACAAATAAGAAGAATCGCGCTGAATGGAATTTTTTAATCGACAAAGCCTTTAAACTGCTGTCGATGAAAAATACAAAACAACAGTTGTGGCTACTTTTTAAAATCGGGCCCACTAAAACGCATAAAAATGACAATCTTTAAGTTGTACGTGCTGAAAAATACAAAAAGTTTGGAAGTGGCAATGTTTATCGAATTCAGCTTGTTTTTTAAAATGTTTTCTTTCTTTGGAATAGAGCAAAAGTATCCTATTCTCCACGGTATTAAAAGGGAATAGCAAGAACAAAAATGATTTTTTGGACAAAACACATCACTGCTATCGGAAGTTAGACGAGGGCAGGTTTTTCAAATTTTTAGGAGAGTACTCCCTTTGACTTAAGGTGCGGGCACTGCCGACCAGACTCGGAAAGAGTTGCAAAGGCCCTCTCCATAGTTTCCATTTCGCTACAGACTACTCTAAAGCACTGTTGTAACCCAGTTTTTTTACTTTTTTGTTTCTTACTGATTTATGAGAACCAATAACTGAATTTAACTGGGAACGGGGTTATCACCAGGAACAACTGATTGAGTTTTTGAAAAAAAACCCAATTAACTCAGTTACGATAAATGGGTTTTTTTCAAAAACTCAATCAGTTGTTCCTGGTGATAACCGCGTTCCCAGTTAAATCCAGTTACCGGTTCTCATAATTCAGTTAGAAACAAAAAAGTAAAAAAGCTGGGTTACAACAGTGCTCTATAGCCTCGTGCAATATTCGGTGACTGACGGCTCGAGAAGAACACTGATCGCAGCTGCTTTTACACGAAGGAACGACGTTGATTTGTCGTTCGCTAAATGAAGGCGCCATCCACCCTCGCAATCGCAGATGGCGGCTCGAAAATAAGCAGTACGCACGAGAATCCAATCAACAACGGCGCAATCTGCGGGCACTTCTGCGGCCGACTGTCAGCGCCACTCTCTTTTCCCGTACTGATGACGTCACCGACCTCATCTAGAGCTATCGGAACACCATTCCCTAATAATCTGATGTCAGTACTCTGACGCACACAAGGATATTCAATAACCCAAGTTTTCCAAAAGATTCCGCCGGGTGACCTCCGTCAATTCAAGATCGTTGAGACGAAGCAACAGTTGATTGTCCAAAACTTGCTTCTATTTTCATGTGGTGGGGATTTGGAGGTAATCTCGATGCCGGCGCTTTTAGCGCAGGAAGTGGCGCAAAATATTTACCAACAAGGAGGTGCTGTGGGAGTGTGCGCGGGAGTACCAGGTACTTGTAAGGTCCGTGTTCTCGCTGAATAATCGGCACGAGTCCGGTTTCTGCAATCAAATCGCAATCCAATCATCGATCTCCGTAACAGCAAACATCCGTTGGCGGTTGGAATTCGAACAACCGCAAGAGATCGTGTCCGGCGTCAGCCAAAACAATTACTACGCGTCAGTCAAACAGCGCCCTCCTCTGCCAGCAGTTTTTAGCTCGAAGGCGTTGCACTTTGGATAAACAGAACTCATTTCGAACGAAGAAGCCGGCAGCTGTCAATGTCAAATTGAAGGTGGAAAACAATATGCAGCACCCCCAATAATGCGTCATAGCTAAGAATGTGGCGCTAATATCGACCAAAGGCGTGGAAAATAAAACCGTAGGCTATCGTCATTAGTGTCTCGATTAAAAACATCGTCATGAATGTCCGTCAAGAATAGCGAGAAAATTCCGACCTCTGAATCATCTTGCGCGCAGTATGTGATTTAGCTAATACTGAATCTGAAATGACTATTCTTTGTTTTTCCTTTTGGTCTAAGATTATTGTGGTGGTTGGCGAGTGTCTCATGCGCATTTTTTTGGGAGACGGAGAGTACCAGACATGGGCGTGGGGGGGTATGGGGGTATATACCCCCCAAGGACCTCCATACCTCCGGCCGAAACTGGTTGGGG
>JAQGCX010000127.1:0-25749 GCA_034700205.1 Plectus parietinus
GCACGGTCGATAGTTTTTGAGCTGTAGCGCAACCAACTGCAATTTTTTTTGCTGAAATTTTTAAAACATACTCGTGACCGTTAGACAAACAACGTGTACGCTCGTGGACTTTAGGTTGTCGTGCGTTTTTTTGAGAAAACCTCGAATGAGTTTGAAAATCGACTTCGAAAAACTCGTTCTCTTGAAGTAAACTTTTGAATTCCCGCCAGCAGTTGCATGAATTCTTGTCATTTTTCTATATGTTTTAGCCGATGTCATTCTCTATTCAAAAAGTTTAGGCTCAGCTGAAACGGTGAAGTTTTGGCTGAGAACGAGCTCTCAGTGTGGGATCTCTGCGGGGATATCCTCGTGCCCATACGCCCCTCGTGCCGATGTTTGGGCAGTTGCGTCAAAACGGGGGGTCGTGTTTGTCCAGCATTTTCTCAGCCAGTGTGCAACCAAATTTCACAATTTTTTTTTTGAAAAAAATGACCCGACATTGACAAAACAAAATGTGGTACAGACTTTACAAACACTCTGTAGGTACTAATTTCATCAACCTGGCACAGTCTCGATAATGCTTCAGATGCTTCAGATTACTACAGTCCGTACTGTGATTGTGTCGTGTATCTGTTTTATCGTCCATAAAAAATAATGATTTACTTGGCATCAATTTCAACCGAGTGCTTTTGATCATGAATGCTGCAGCAATATAGTACAACAATGAACAATGGAACAAATTTTTTTCAGTCTAATTTACCGTAATCATAACTGACCTCAAGTTTGTCAGGTTTTTGATACGGTCGCGGTACATCAAAATACAACCGAAAGAGAAATAAATACAAGAATTATTTACAAGCCAAAAATACATGGTCATATTTATTCAAGTTTTGGTTGAGAACAAACCAAATTTCAGCTCAATCAGTTGAACTCCGGTTGAGTTATTCAAAAAACAAATTGTAACGTTACTTTCCAGACACTCTTTAAGAAAAAATTCAAAGTTCTGACCAATTCGCAAAAAATCGAAATTTCGTGTCAGGACCAAAAATAAAAAAAGTTTGAATAGTTATAATAAAAAGATCCATACTCTGGGCTTTTGAATGAGCTATCGCACGCTCCGATTGGAGCTTCCTGTAAAATTTGGCGGCCAAATGAAATATGTGCAAAATACTTTGGACACCCTGTATTAAGAAACGTTCTGCTTCGTTTCCTCGCTTACGTTTTCTACAGGAAATGTAACCATGACGAATCGAGATCGAAAACCAATAATGCCGATTATCTGTGAGGTGATTTGTAAATTGTTTAATTGCAATCAGATCGGACAAAAAAAAATTAATTTTTGGTCAATGCACAACTTTATAACCTGCGTCACTAATATCCGCTTGACGTTGCACCGCAGTTGATGTGCATGACTCAGTGCAAATCCATTCCAAAAATTCAGAGTCCTTGTAATGAGCTCCAGTGTCTCCGTACTGAATTTTCTTAATAGGACAAATACAGTATGAGTAATTGCTGAACTCTCCAGCGCCAAGTATCAGAATTTTCGGTTTTTTGGGATCGGAAAACAGCAAATGTTCTCATTTTAGAATAATTACGCTCTCAATAAACGCCGAACTCTCCACCGCCAAGTATCAGAAGGTTGTTTCTGACGTTCCCTTTTGCGATGTTTGACAAGTTCATAAGAGCACAGACCGATTCCACATAGACCGGCCAAAATTGGCAAAAGAAAGACGCTGAGCACGGACATGATTGTTAAAGGCGTTGCTAGTTGAATTTTATCTGCACAAGTATTCGTTCCATTCAAGTTCAAGTACTTATCGTACAAGCTGGAGATCAAACCCTGAAAACATGAATAACTGTACAAGATTTTACAGAAATGGGCATAAGTGTACCTGAGGGATAAGGGAGAGGTTGCCCCCCCAAACCGGTCCAAAGTGGGCAGATTTTTGCGACCCCTCCCCTCGAAAATCGGTCGAAGGCAAAAAACTGTATTTGGAGCGAAAATTCAAATTTGACACGAAATACCGTAGGCAAATTTGAGATCCCTAAAAAAATCCGAAGTTACGGTAATTTTATACAAACTTATGCAAATTTTTAGGCCAAAGCTATGTTAACCCCCCCCCCAACTTTTTGACCCGAACACACCTCTCCTGGCAACCCTACACATACCAGACTATTGTGTGTTGCGCTTTAAGGTCGCGACGTGATCGCTCAGGCGCAGTCGGGTACAGGTAAGACGGCCACATTCGTGGTGTCAGTGCTGCAGCGCATCGACGAATCCTCGGCCGAATGCCAGGCCCTCATCATGGCTCCCACGCGCGAGCTCGCCCAGCAGGTACCGTATTTTAAGAACTTGTAACCCAGGGTTACGCTTATTTTAACCCTCCCATACTCTGAGTTACTATTTCCGCCTGGGCTACTATTATTTCAACCTGTTTCTCATCAAATACCAGTATCACAAATTCGAGTTTCTCGTTTTCGATTCTTTTAAGGGCAACACTCGTAATTAGGCTCTTCGTTTTTTGTCATCAGTACGGCTCTTCCACTTTTTTAACTTGAACTCGAATCGTAAAAATTATAACAAAAACAATTCCTGGACTCTGAAAACCCCCAAATCTATTTTTGTCTTGTCAAAAACGGTCGCTTTCGACGAAATTACGACCAAGTCGTGGTATTTGTACGGGTCTTACATTCTGACTCAGTTGGCTTGGCGGTTCATTCGGCAACGCAGTGGAGTGTCGATCGGATGGTTGGTGGTTCGAGTTCCACTGGGCGCGAGTATTTTTGCTCTCGTTGTCTGGCCTCCGGAATGCTGTGGCAAAGCTTTCCGTAGCCGTACTGATTTTAAAAAACGAAGTGGGTAATTGGGGACGGGGTCATTTGACTGAACTGTTTTTGGAGTTTTTAACAAATAACAACACACTGTTTGATTGTAGATCCACAGAGTGGTGTTGGCGCTTGGTGAATACAAGAAGGTGAACTGCCACGCGTGCATCGGCGGCGGTCGCAGCGGCGCCAACATCCGCGACGAACAGCTCAAGCTCAAAGGCGTTCAGGTGGTCGTGGGTACCCCTGGCAGAGTGTACGACATGATCCAGCGCAAATGGCTTCGTCAGTTCTTCCATTTATTCTCTCATTTCTTCAATGAGTCAATCTTCAATGTTTTCCACATGAAAATATCCAAAAAGTCAGGGGATTAACCTACCGTACCCCATAAATTTCGCCGTTAATTCAATTTCAGTACTTAAATTTGAATTTTACTGTAAGCTAACGTAATTTTTAAAAAATACCTTTTTTCCCCGCCTTCGGCGGGAAAGGGATGTTAGCAAAACTCCGCCCACTTCGGTCAGGGTTGGGTGGGGGGTTAACCCTCCCCCAAACACACCTATGGTCGTATCGTATTCTGCAGGAACGGACGCGATCAAAATGTTCGTGCTGGACGAGGCTGACGAGATGTTGTCGCAGGATTTCAAGGACCAGATCTACAACGTGTTCCAGTGCATGCCCGAAGACATACAGGTTAGATATGTAACAATACCCAATAGTAGATGGAACCCAATACCCAATACCAATAGTCAAAACCCAATAGCAATAGTAAAAAAACCCAATACTATTACTATTACTATTGCTATTGGTGTTACATGTCTACGTCGTACTTGACCAATTGTCTTAAAATTTAAACCAGCCACACCCCCTAAACATCCTCTTTATGCAAAAAAATGTTAGCTTCTTTGGGTAACATTTCAAAAATCCAAACAAATTGGAACATTTATACTATAAAAACAAGCTGGACAAGTTTTCAGGAAATCCGGCTTTGAAGCACGTGATAATCAATCAACAGGGAAGCACGTTATTTTTTTTCGACTTACAGGCTCGCCCCAATTGCGCCGAAAGCGCTTGTCGGCGTAAAATTCGTTGGGATCCCGATGAGCGTAGGTGATGATGCCCAGGTCCGGGTAGTCGCCCACCGACTGCTTGTAGTCCACAGGATCGTAAGGCTTGTAGTCTTCCGGGCGCATACCGTACCGCAGCGCCGCGCTCTTCCGTTCCGCTTCTGTTCGCGGAAAACGCTGCGGGCGGTGGTCGCGAAGCCACCAGCCCTCAACTCGCAATGGTCCGTGACGAGCTTAAATAACAGTCAATATATGTACTGTTTTCAATGCGCTGGAGAACAATTAGGCTCTTCACTAGGGCTGTAACGGGGACGGGAAAATCAAAAGTCGGGGATGGGGATCAAGTACTAGAAAGTCGGGGAAAATCCAGAAGTCGGGGATGGGGATGGGGATCCCCGCGGGGACGGGGAATTCCCCGACGGGGATGGGATCAAGTACTAGAAAGTCGGGAAAAATCCAGAAGTCGGGGATAGGCACGGGGATGGGGACGGGGATCCCCGCGGGGATGGGGAATTCCCCGACGGGGATGGGATCAAGTACTAGAAAGTCGGGGAAAATCCAGAAGTCGGGGATGGGGATGGGGACGGGGATGGGGATGGGGATCCCCGCGGGGACGGGGAATTCCCCATCCCCGTTACAGCCCTATCCATCAACTAAGCGTGACTAACAAATCCGTTCTTCTAGCACGATCAGGCAGTCGTCTAGAGTCAAAATCAGATATCGATTGGCTGATCGAAGATCACCACAGCACAACGAACCAGTTGTGCGTTGGAACAATGGCCACCGTGCTCGTTGTGTTCGCCGTCGTCTCACTCATGTTCTTGACCGCTGTGACCACCATGGTTATCTGTAGAAATCGAGAAGCAAAGAGGGCTGTAAAATTTTTGGGCTTTCCACACATCAGCCAACTCAAGAGCTAAATCTCTGCGCTTGTTGTGCCTTCTTAGTATTGTTTAGTTGTAATGTGGGACGAGTCCAATATTTATGTTGACAATACAAATGAACGGTGAATAATTAATGGTGGATGGATAGATTTCGAAGTTTACGAGGGTGCAAAAAGTGCTGCCGACATAAACATTGAACGAATCCATGTGGTGTAGCTTTACACTGGACAAAGCTTTAAGGGCTGGGCAGAATTCAAACGGTTCGTTTTGCGACCAATTACCAAGAATAAATATTGCGTGATCAAGAATATATAATTTATTCTTGGTAATCGGTGGGTAAAACGGGCCGTTGGAAGTCTGCACAGTCCTTTAGTCTCCCCCATTCCTCCTGCCACCGGGTGTCAGACTACAGCTACCTTACTGTCAGCGGAAATGCAAATATGCGTTTTCATACTGAAAGCAATGACTATGCGGCTCAATACATGTCAGTTGTTGAAGTGAATTGAAAACTGATGCTATAATTTGCAGTTTTTGCGTGTCCGTGTATTTGTATTTGACCGTTCGTTCCCAATTTTCCGAATAAAGAGCAACTTGCTTTTGCACGAATTATGAATTTTCTGAGTCTAAGCACGAACCATGTTACAGGAATGCGTCGGCTTCAGATACCATATCTTGACAAATTCAATATTGTGCTCCACGCTGACGGGGCGGAGCAAAGATGTGAAAAGATTTCTGAAACAAAGGAAGATTTGGAATATCAAATTCTTATGCTCGCTCTTTCATTTCCTTGTAGAGTTTTGTGCAAAACCAAATCACTGGATGACAATACAATGCAACTAAGTCTTAAGTATTGCAGTTATTCTGTTCTTTGAAGCTGCAGAAAAAAAGCGAAGAAAAAAAAGCATCCTGGCGGTCTGCAACGAAAAAGAATATGGCCGTTGGCTCGTCGTCGCCAAAGAACTGATCGAAACTGTAACGCAGGGGGATCGTGAAGATTTGCCGCGCGTTTGCAAGGTACTTTTTTCAGTCTTGTTCGTCAACAAGGTAAAATTGCTTCCATTACATGACCATTACGTAGAGGCATCCAAATGCATTGATGCCAAACGTACTTACTAAAATTATGTACGTTGCTCGCTCGCCTATTTTACTTTGTTGCAAACTTTTGTATCTTTTGTATCTGCATTTGTAGAGCGATAGTTTTGAACATATGAGGAATGTTTAGGTTTCTTGGAGTTTTTTTATTCGATTTACAAAACTTTGCAGGAAGTGGCAAACAAACTGATCGATACCCGCGTGAATGAAAAATCAGTGATCGAGTTCATCTCAGAACTTGCGGACACCAATCCGCATCGGCTGGATGTTTTCGGATTGGCCAGAGAGTTCTTCCATCTCGCCGTGAGAATCAATCTTTTCCAGGCGGTTGTTGCAAAAAAGGATTTTCAGATATTCCTGGGAAAACAGCAAGTTGATCTTGAAATGATCAAAGGATATGCAGTGTCATTGCGAAAATATTTCCGAACATATGGAAGAGAAGGCTTCGAGCCGCAGCTGAAGAATGTGAACTCTAAAAAGAAACTGATCAATTCGCCATCATATGCAACAACTCCGATCGGAGGTTTTTCGGTGCCGACGAACTTGACCAATAATCACAGAGACTGGCGAGGTGAACCATTTTCCTTTTTTGATGTTTTTATTCAAAAAATAGTTTCTAGACGCCACCGGCGTTTCGCCCTCACCCTGTCGAACGTCGAGTGGGCGCGATTCGGGAATAGATTCAATGGTCGATCTGGCTCGATCGCTGACGGTCTCACCCGAGCTGCTCAGTCCGTTTTCCCATCGGTCAAAGAACGCGTCAAGCTGCGATGATGTCGACGGTTCGTCTTCCATTACCGGCAAGGGCACCGACGGTTCATCCATCAGACGCTCGCTGCTCCCTCAGTTTGATGGAGTCGCCGATACTGCTGCGACGGTATTACGCTAATCATATTTCTGAAACAAGCGTGACTTCTTTTCTAGTGCAATGATGATGTTATGCTGGACGATGGCGCAGCTCAAATATCAGACACCAACGAATCACATTTGCCGCTCGCTGATGATTTGTTTGCCGGGAAGGATACGGCGAACAAAGAACAGACGGACGCTGAAGAAGAGGCGGACGGTCTGCTGGTCGACCACGAGACTGCCGACTCTGATCAAATCGACGACATCGCCAATCGAACGGATGGCGATATTCTCGCGTCGGAGAGCGAACAAGAATTTTTCTCGCGCCTCAAGGTTGGGAAATTGCGTAATTTCTCATTTGAAATTTATTTTACAGACACCGACGACAGAAAGCAGTGTAATGGAGCATTTCGGCCAGCTGAACAACCCGGAACGCAGCGTCGAAGCGGCGATGTTCGTGGGGCTCCTCATCTTGCTGTACATGCTGGTGTTCGTCGATCTCGAGGCGCCGTTTGGCACATGGTCCATCAGCCAAAATTACGTTCGTGGTTCGCCACCATTTTGATCCATTTCGCATTGCATTTGTTTGTGATATTTCCACTTCACAGTTTTCAACAGTTATCGCTTCAGAGCTTGTAAATGTCTGGGTGTACCAATTGGTAGCCTCTTCGTGTTCATATCTTGCTTGCATTCTGAATCAGTGCATCGAAAACTTGATTTTTATGAGTGATTGCTGCCTTTTTTCATTCCTCGAATTTTGATGTTCTGGTGCGGTGCCATTCCGTTCTTGCTGTTTCTTGCCTCATCAGATGTTGACCTGGAGATGGATAGTGATCTTGTCTTCGCTTACGTTGCCTTTTTGATCGTGTGCTAATTAGGATCTCTTCCGCCATGTTCCGTATTGAGAAATTTTCGTTCAGAGTACTGATGATAAATGTGTACGTAATTATTCGAAAAAAATTCGTCATTTACATCAACATCAACCTGATTTAGTAGGAATTATTATTTAGAAAACACCGTGCAACTGTTACGGCGAACGAAAGTCAATAAAAATGATTGAAAGCGAGGGTCTATAAGTGACGCTAACATCACATTTCGTCGATAAGAAGTCGATCAAACAGATTTCCCGTCGGCTTATCAGGCTCCAGCTGATTCAAAAAGTCGTCGAAATTGACTTCTTCGGCACTGGAAGTGTCGTTCGCTGCTCGCTGAGAACCAACCACGTCTTCGGTTCCATTCGACACCAACGCGACCAGATCTGTGACCACATTGGCGATCACTGCGCGTTCCATCACGGCCAAGAACTGTTCGGCGTCGTTACTCGTCCATGTCTCCGAAAGACTGAAAATTCGCCGATGGCCACAATCAACGAACTGAACTGCTCACATGGAAAGCGCGTGACTCTTGCTGCGAAGAGAGATGGCGGCCGTTGCGGCGCTGTCCGCTTTGGATCGAATTTCCGAGTAGCTGGTTCCCGTTTCGTTCGCGCAAGAATTTTTGGCGATGAACACTTGTTCTTCGCGCACTATGGCGAGCTTAGCCGGCGGCTCAGATTCTGAAGAAATTTTTGCGTATTGACAGGATCAGCTCCTCCGTCAATCTTTCGTCAAAAGTTACCATCTTTCGGCGAATCTCCTCCGTCAGCGACATCAACAAGCGTTCGCTTTTTTTTCGGCGAAATGAGCGATCGAATGAGCTGCGGAGGCGGTGACACCGAACCAGCCGCCAACGACGGTGAGTGCGATGAAGACCGAGATTTGCTCTCGGCCGCACGCAAAAGCAACTCCTGCACTTTCACCTGAAGTAAACGCAAAGTAGTTTTACATATCTGAATCGTTGTGGCTGCCATACCACATACGCCTCGTCTCGCACGTTCACAAGTGGCTTCGCCCACTGATCCAAAAGCTCAGGAGAAGTCGGTTTCAGTCGCAAGTGCTTGAGAATGATCAGAGGAGCAGGCGGGCACGGTCCAATAGCCTTCAACTGCGACCGTAGCGAAACCGCGTCGAACGAATCGAGGCACAAAGCGACGTGACAAGCTAAAAATGTACATTATGAATTTGCAAAACAAATGGGGCGCGATTGAACGGACCCAAAACGTTGCCGCGAACACTGCTGAAGCCGCAAGGGCACATTCCGGGTGTGGGGAGGAGGGGTTCAGTCCTGTGAAAGACATTGGAAGGTGCAGCCTCGGAGCCGCGGGCATGGTCACAGACGTGGTTCTCGTAGGAGTTGTTGCACGTGGTGACGAACGAACAAACCATGCACGACACGGGCGACCTGCAAACTACAGTTCCACACCGCTATTAAGAGGGACTGAAGAAAGCGCCGAACGGCCGGTAGTGCGCATCGCTGTCCATCGGCTGACGACACTCCACGCACACTCCCTCCGACAGAGTCAGAGTCCGAACCGCCGCTCGACGAAGTCGTCTGCACGGAAACTCGCGCCGTTCCACACTCGCCAACGGCTTCGGTATACCAGCCACACACGGGATTTGAATCAAATCTGAACTACTTGTTCAATTCATTTTTTTTCAATTATCCCAGCAACCAGCACGCCACCTGGTTTGTTCACAAACTTGGAGTGCTGAACTTTGTGGCGAACCATGTCGGCTTCGCGAGCAAATGTCAGCAAACAGCGGCCGCATGCCAATCCTTCGCCTGAAAATTGGCGTGTGAAGAAACGCAAGAAAGCCATAAATGGGCCACATGGGCCACGTGGCCCAGGGCCCCCCGGTTTACAGTCACTTAAGAGGGGCCCCCGACGTCACTCATCAACCAAAATTGCAAAATTATGTTGAAAAATTTGCCTTCAACTATACAAAAGTTCAGAAAAATTTCCGCTACCCTTAAAAAACAGCACAATTTTGCCTTCGGCGGCAAAAATGTCCAAAATATTTTGCCTGCGGCGCTCAAAATTGCAAAAAAATAGCCTCCGACGGTACGTTAGGGGGCCCCCATTAAATTTGTGGCCCAGGGCCCCCGTACTCTAAATCCGGGCCTGAAGTCAACACTGACCTTGTCGTTCGTCGTGCATCTGAATGTGCTTGACGAAGTCGCCCACGTTGATGACAGTTGTGCGGTTGTTGGCGAACACAAGTCTGGCGTCCATCATCCACAAACACAATGGGCACATGAGCGTCAGAGTGCCATGGTGCTCCTGTAATGAACGAGAGCTGCATTGATCAGTCTAATGTGTCTGCACACCTTCATGAAGTGATACATGACATCGCGATGAAGGGAACTTCGGAAGCGGCACTTGCGACACCAGTACGGAGCATCCGGATGTTCGTGGACGGTGGTCATATGTGCTTGCAGGGCAGCCAAGGACGCGAATGCCTTCTCACACACGAAACAAGTCGCCGTGCTAGCAGCGCCCTCACATCGCTTGTTCAGTCGAGTACTGATCGACGTATGCGCAACGAGAAGGTGCGATTGCAACTCGAACGGACTGTTGAAAACCGAGAAGCAATGGTGACAGCGGCAGAAGTCGGCCAGTGAGACATCATCGATCGCGTCGGTTCCTGTTGGTGACAACAACTATGGTACGTATGTGTTCAAGAATGCACAGTACCAGGCTTGAACTTCACAGGAGATTCGAGGAAATGGGCAAGCAAGTGGTTGACAAAGCTCACGTTGGATGGCAGAACAGCATCGCATCCATCCCATTCGCACTGAAAGAAAAAGCGTTGCCAAATGGCGCCCTAAACTGCAAATCAAAGGACTTGAAAGCGGCCTTTGTACTCTTCCTCCTCATCTTCGGGACCGTTGAATGCCAAAGACCGCCAGTAAAACTTTTCCGGTGTCAAATTTGCTCGATCCTTCTGGTCACTCTGAGTGATCGATTGCTTCCGCACGCTATTCACCACTGAAAGTTGCCAACTAACTAAAGAAACGAAAAACCGCGCTTATATGTACCCGATTTAAAGGGGCGTTGAATAGAACTGCTAGTAGAGAACTGCGTGACGATCTTGTCCGATCGAGGTTTCTGCACAACTTCGCTAGAGGAAGAGAACAAGTCGCGCAGATCAATCGGACGAACATTCCGTTCTGAGACGCTGATGAAAGACTTGGGTTCGACTGAGCTCACTGGTGCTGCTGCTCCGAAACGGCTGACAGTGACACCTGCGCGCATGCGCGGGTCGGAATGCAGCAAAGGTGCTTGGTTCGACCGGAAGGAAGAATTGGAAATCGGCATCGTTCTGGTTGCGCAAAAGGACTGTCCAGCAGGCATGACAGAGATCCCAACTTGTCTGCTGATTCCTCGATAGTCATGGTCGCTGATGTCCGAAACATTTGATGGTCCAACGTGCGGCACCACCACATTGAACAGCGGAATCAAATTCCCATTTTCACGAGCAGTATTGCGGATGGGCTGGACGATAGCTTGGGGTTTGCCGGACGAACTCAATGTCGTTCTACTCGTACCCAATCCAAAAGACTGCACTGGTCCACGCAAGTTTACCCCACCTTTCGCCGACGCAACCTGGAAAGTGATGCAAGCAATTGTAAAGCTGTGAATAATGTTGAAAAACGAGATAGCAAGACGAAGAACATGGTATAAAGAAGCAGAAATTGATTTTAAAAAATAAAAATCACTTTTTCAAGAGTATGAGCACTTTAAAATGGTCAAACGATATTGACCGAAACCTACCAACTGACGAGCGTTAGAGATGACCTGCGCATACTGACGGTCTTCAGAGCTGCCCGTAGTGAAGCCGCGCTCTCTGGCACCTTGTCTCAGCTGACGATAAAACTCTCGCGATGTCGCTAGACTGTGGAACTTCATTGGAGGACTGATAGTCGGTTGTCTGCTATTTTCATATTGACGCACAGCATGAGCATCTGATGTTGTCAGTCTATAACTTTTAACAGAAGAATGAATATGCTTGGTTCTGATTGTGCTCTTCCACTTCACGTCATTGGATCATTGACAAAAGTTTGGTTGGTTTGACAAAGTTCAATTGCTAACCAGGACTCCTCCATGATATTTTATGACCCTGTCACTCAGCTTCTCCCTTGATGGTTGATCACAAAAAGAGAAAATTATCGCAACTTGTCTAAAATGTTTCCTTGGGGCACCTGGGAACTTCAGATTTGGCCTCATATACTAGATTTCCAACATTGCCTATTGATTATTGATTTTTGTCCACATTAAGTTTTGAGGTTGTCTCTAGGGTTGTAACGGGGACGGGGATGGGGAAAGTACGGGGATAGGGAAAAACCAAAAGCCGGGGATGGGGAAAAGTCAAAAACCGGGAAACGGGGAAAAATTTAATTTAATTTTTTTTTCACTCATTTTTGCACTCATGCTCATTTTTACACTGTTTATACTTTACATTTTTACAAACTGTGAACAAAAACATCAGTCGATCAGGTTGTCAAATTAAATTTTATGCTAGGCAAACACAAACTAACACTTTCCCGTTTTCGAACACAGACGGGGAAAAATCAAAAGTCGGGGATGGGGAAAATACGGGGATGGGGAAAAACTAAAAGTCGGGGATGGGGATGGAGATCCCCGGCGGGGAACGGGGATCCCCATCCCCGTTACAGCCCTAATTGTCAGTGCAAAGGAGTGACTGCATTCGAGTGTTTCATTTCTGTAAGGCGAAGGGCTTCGTTTTCAAAACAGCGCAACACATGTGAATTTTCAAGTCATTTTTGATTTCGACTTCGACATCAAGTCGCAGAATATTTTTTCAGATGGACTACTGGGACTTAAACGATCTGGACATTTATTGTCCTCCTTCTCCGAGTGAAACGAGCGTCCAGAAGGTCGAGCAGTGGAATTGCTTGCCGTCACCGATTCCATTTTTGGCACGCTGGGCGTCTGACGTTTCTCTGTCAGAACCGGCTGACGAGCCCATCACTCCTCAAAGTACAAAAACTCTAAGGCAAAAACTTTGCGAGAATGCAAAAGCAAGTAAGCTAATTGTCTGTATGTTTTCAGCCAATACATCCTTCAAGTGATGCAGGACACCTTAAACGAGAAGAGAATCGGCAACGGAAGTTCGAGAACGTCAAATTCGCAGTCGGCCGACAATAGCAATGTGCGTTCCCCTAAGGAGAACGCCGATCAACTCGAGAAAATTTTGGCCCGAATGAAGCAGAAAAATCAAGTGGAAGAAGAGGAGGAAGACGGTACGGAGGCGAAGGACGAGTACTTCGATGAAGATTAACTTGCGCAGTTGACGTCCTTTGCACATTCACCAGTTGCTTTCCAGCATCCGTCACTTGTTAATAGCATTCGCTCCATAATAATGTATCAAACCGAAGTGAATATTTTTTATATCAAGGTCATATTCGTTTTTGATGTCATTTTTTTTGATACAGCATATTTCGATATCATGCCATTATTGATTTCTGGCTATGAAATGTTTCTGCAATAAATTCTTGGTGTTTTCAAGAAATGAGAATAAATGGCGAATCATTTTACTTCTTATGCAGTAGACGCTTCTTAGTTCGTGTGATAGGTCGTCAGTAAACTAGAATGCGACCAGACCGTTCGCGAATTGCCAGTTGGTTGAGACTTTGAGCCAACTGTTGAATAATTGATTATCTTTGAACGGGTGGCTTTGTTGGTCGCCGACTGGTGGCGATGGAGGGCAAGTCGCTGGCGCTTTTTCCTGCAGTGTAAGCTGGTGTTTCGTCGCAGAATCAATCAGCGGCGACTGCGAGAAATGAGTGGTCTGTAAGAGCGCGTGACGTAAAGCAGCATTGAGCCGCTCGACTCGCGCATCCGAGTACCTTGGCAGCGGGCGCCGAAGGGTACGCCGGCCGCTGGCGTCCCCACCTTGCCGCCATCCATTACCCCACCGACTGCCGTTGTTGCCGAGCTTCGATTGTTGCTCTGAGGAGCCGACTTTGCCTCCGACTTGGCTATTTCCCCCAACTCCCCCTCTGCCTCGACACCATGACGGAGGGCGTGGAGGCCGCCGCGAAGAGCATGATGTGGATGCTCACCACGCTCGATCGCACCGTCACCCACGTCTCGGCCATGCGGCGGTCCATGGAGCGACTCGAGCTGTACATGCTCGCCATGGTCGGGCTCATGTACGGTCTCGTGCTCTTCAGCGTCGTCGGCGGCTTGCTCTACTATTACTTCGGTCGGTCGACTTCCAGAGAAAACGATTACCGCAGGAACATGTCCACTTCGTCCATGATCAACGCCTCGAAAAAGTCGCGCACTGGACAGCCGAACATGCCGAAACACGCGTTCCGCGAAGAAGTCTGAACTTATTCCACTGCCCATTGTATTTCGTTCATCTACTTATTATTCATTCAATCGCCTGCGAATTTAAATTCGTCGCTTACTGGCTATAGCATGCGGCGTTAATACCTCAGTAAGTGATCGACTTTGTACATCTACTCAATGGAATACGGTATTGCTTCGATGAACCTAAAGCGACATATGTGCATATTGTCATAAGTTCGCATACATTGCCTAAACAATAGTTCGTTCATCGCTCAGTGCAATAAAAATAATCCAACGTTCGATAAATGCGGAAGCGGGCTAATGTGGAAATCAGATTGCGGAACTGTGCAATTTCCGGTCGAGCGGCTTTCAACGAATTCTTGGTTTGCCGGTTTGCAGGGATTATATTGTTTTGCTGTCCCGAAAGACTGAGCCCACAGCTTAGCTAAAGGAACAATGTCATAGAGGGCCTCACTTCTGGGCCTTGAAGGAAGGCTACATTATTCGAGCAACTGTCCTTCGTATCAATCTTATCAATGCAATTGTCCGCAATCGTCAATTTTTTACAACGATGAACGGCAGCGCTAGTTATGTGGTGCTTCAATGCAAACGGGTTGTAGTGGCGGAGTATGTGGCGCAGAGGACTGACGAGCAGCTGTTGTTGTCGGAGTCGACACAATGGGGGGTGTAGAGACGTCCAGGTAGGCCGATAGCCACTGACTTGGGTTGGAGGGCAGCGTTTCGCATTGAAATGCTGCGATGAGTGGCTGGAGCGGGGGACCGGGCGACACGGTTGACACCAAGTGGATGCGCCGAAAAAACAGCGTGGCGACGATGCAATGGCGGAGACTTACGCGCGCCGGCGGACGAAACGGGGGCAACGGCGCCCTGCATGTCCCAGAACTGATCGCGATATTCCTGCCGTCGTTCAAGTGTAAAATTTGCCGGGCCGAAACGTTATGTAAACACTGTTTCGCCTTCGGTAAGTTGGCCCGCACGCATTCACCCCTGACTGGCGTCCGGCAAGGATCGCCGATCACAGCGGCCGTCCGAAGGAACGAAACGGCGCCCCAAGCTCCCTGCCCTGTCAATTGTCTGCCAAGGCCGGAAGCCGCAGAGTGGGCGCTCGCTACTCTGCCCGACAATGGCCATGTGATTAGTTCTCCACTGCCATATTCTCAAGAGGATACTCGCCTCATATGGATTACTCCACCACGTCTTCTTCGTCTTGTCGTCTTCGCTTATTTTTCACGGTTAGTGTTCTTACCGTTTCCTCTGTCTTCTTCCACCAATCAGACGGCGTCAGAGTCTGTGCCCAGCGCTATGTGAAAAAATTGCGAGCTCTTTGATCATTCGGCCAAACCAACTGTGGTGGAGAAATGAAACTAAGATGCAGTATGGTGTGGCTGGCTGCTTGCTTTTGTGATTTTGCATGTGATTCAGTGCAGACTTTGATTCGGCAGAGTACGGGCAACGGAATTTTGTCACGCACAGCAGTAACTGTCAGCGCGGCCTGTGCGGCCGATTACACAATTTCCTCACCTGACTAACCTAATGCTCTCGATTTCGGCGCCGAGCGGCTGCGCAAGAAAGTGACAGCGCACTCTCTTCCGCTCAGCGTCCGCGTCGACCGTCACAGACGGCATTTTGAAAACTTATTGCCTCCGATAGATAACAGCGTCCTTCGTCGGACCCATTTTTGACCGTGTGTGGGGGAAATGGGTTCACACCGTTTTATCGGGAGGGATCTTCAGACACTTCCGTCCCACACATTTATCAGTCGTTACGCCTTTCAGGTACTCGCCCTCCATGGCGGCCTGCTAGCCGCTCAGCCAGCAGATTATAGCAGTTCTGCAAGGGAGCTGCTCGTGCTCCCTAATCACATGAAACCGGCGCGAAATCGCCAGGATAACATTTCTGGCGCAAAGTTCTCATTTCCGTCGCCAACGAGAGGATACAGTCTCGGACCGCCCGAGCCTTTTCGGCGACGGACATCATTTGTTAGCTCTTATAATGTGCCGTCATCGTCTGGTCGACCGCCGCCAGTTCGACCGATCCCAAGTCTTTCCCCCACACTTCCGAACGTTGCTTATCCTGCTCCACGCATCGATAACGACAACTCGTACACAGATTCCGCATCAAAGCCTGCAATTACTGCATCAGAAAAACCAATTCTTCCCTATGGTCCAGCATCAGAACCCAGCTACGTGCCACCCACCTATACTGGTCCTGATACATATAAATCGTCTGCCGATAAGCCAGCAGCGCCTCAAAATTTAACACCAGAAGAAGACGCACAGTCTCGCTATGCGTTCCCAGATAAGCGCCTTCCTGAAAAAACTACTGTAGCAGATAATTCTGCAGAGTCTCGTTATGCTTTCCCGGACAAGATCACTTCTGAAAGAACAACTGTAGCAGATAATTCGGAAGAGTCCCGTTATGCTTTCCCGGACAAGATCACTTCTGAAAGAACTACTGTAGCAGATAATTCTGAAGAGTCTCGTTATGCTTTCCCGGACAAGATCGCTTCCGCAAAAACTACTGTTGCTGATACTGGTGAAGAGACTCGATATGCTATCCCAGACAAGATCACTTCTACAAAAACTACTGTTGCTGATACTGGTGAAGAAACTCGTTATGCTTTCCCAGATAAGGTCACTTCTGCAAGAACTACTGTTGCCGATACTGGTGAAGAGACTCGATATGCTTTCCCGGACAAGATCACTTCTGCAAAAACTACTGTTGCTGATACTGGTGAAGAGACTCGATATGCTTTCCCAGACAAGATCACTTCTACAGGAACTACTGTTGCTGATACTGGTGAAGAAACTCGATATGCTTTCCCAGACAAGA
This sequence comes from Plectus parietinus, assembly GCA_034700205.1. Lineage (NCBI taxonomy): Eukaryota > Metazoa > Nematoda > Chromadorea > Plectida > Plectidae > Plectus > Plectus parietinus. Next base: position 16,749 of record JAQGCX010000127.1, read on the forward strand.
TCACTTCTACAGGAACTACTGTAGCCGATACTGGTGAAGAAACTCGTTATGCTTTCCCAGACAAGATCACTTCTGCGAGAACTACTGTTGCCGATACTGGTGAAGAAACTCGATATGCTTTCCCAGACAAGTTCACTGTCACAACACAACAGTCCCCATCACTGGTGCATTCATCAACACCAATCCTTCCCATAACAACAGAATCAAATCCATACGAAATACCAATCATCCCGGAAGCATCGTCCCCAGTACCTTCTGAAACATCATCAGTGCAGCCTTCTTCGCCTAATTCATTTGAAACTTCTAGTCACTCGCCGTCTCCCTCCGACATTCCAAGTTCTCCTGTTACGTTACTAAGTTCGTCACCGCCCAATAGCGAAGGAACGCCAACAGTGCCAGTCGCAACTGAAACTACCGTCGTTCCAACAACCCAACCAGTATCAATTACATCAATCACGAATGAAACACCCCCATCTTCCAGTGGAACGACGAACACCAAAAATCCACCAGAAATCAGCTCGCCAATCACATATCAAACTCGTCCTCAATCAGAATCAACGCCAAGTTCTCGTCTTACTGAGCCCGGTATTACTGTGACCACTCCGCAAACCCAGACTGAGATTACTACAAGTGGAGCAACTGATACTTCTAGTCAGTCAACTACTCATGAAAACATCCGCACTGTCACTGCGTCAATACCAACGACTTCTATTCCTAGCGGCTCATCATCTGAGTTGCCCACCACGGTTCAACCAACAGGCAGCACTCAATCAGTTTCTTTGGGTACTTCAGAAGGCACTTCAGCTGAAACTGCATCTACGCTCAGTCCGTCGACTGGTCAAGCAACCACTTCTCATGGCGAAACTGAAGCTTCGACGTCAGCGACTCCCTCGGAGACGGCAACGACTTCTCCTGGCGAAACTGAGGCTTCGACGTCTCCCTCGAAGAATCCGACGGCAACGAGCAGCCCAGGGCAACCGCCGGTGACCTCGCAGACATTGCCTCCGACTGGCGAAGCGCGAACGAGCCAGCAGACCCGGTCAACGCCCTCAGTGCCGCCGAATCGCATTCGAGGCAAGTGTGCATGCTGCTGTGAGAGTAGCACTGTAAATTGCACTGGACGAGGCATCGCAGACTGAATGGCGTTGGGAGATGCGCTCGACAGTGATCGTCTCGAGAGGACGCGCACGAGTGTCGGCGGGGACCGGCGGCCGCCACGTCTGAATCTCGGTGCATCCGTCTTACGCCGTCTTTTTCAGGCAAACCGCACGTCATCTGCGAGGAGAGTGGGATCGTGTTCAACGCCGAGACCTTCTTTCCATTCGTCGGCGAGGTGTTCGCCCGCGACAGAAAAGACAATCCGCTGTAAGTGGGCCGTCGCCGTCCGCCATCAATGCCTCTATCCGCGCGGCGCTCAATGGCCGCGCGATGGCCGTACAAACGGACCGGCCTTGTTTTGCGTCCCGGGTCGGTGGAGGTCGGTCCGCGTCGGCCGTCGATTGCAAAAAGTGCACATGTGGCAGCCACAGGGCCCGCCCCGACTCGCGGCCGTGCGAATCCAACTGCCGACTGATCGATCGCTGAGAACCAAACCCACTTGCAGGTGTCACAAACGCTTCGATGGCGCTCAACAACAGCTCAGCTTCACCATCCCCTACAAGGAATGCGGTCGACTCAATTCAGGGGCCAGGGTACGGCACTCTAACTCTCACAAGAGATACAATTGCACATTTCAGCCGGGGGAGAGCGAATACTCGGTCGAGGTGGTCGTTTCCTACGAGAACGACGACGGCACTTCGACGATCCAGTCATTCCTCACTACATGCGTAAACCAGCGCATTCGCTATGAAACCGAAAACATTCCGCGACGGATCGAGGAGGCGCTCGAAGAGTACACAGACCAAGAATCTAGAATGAGAACAAATGTGTGTTCATTGCAGACTGAAACTGGTACCGACTAAGGTGGAACAGAAAGCGGCCGTTCCGGACTGCTTGATGCGTATCGTACCCGAGCCTGAGGAGCACCATGGATACGGTCCTTCCGAAAAAGAAGCAGTTGAAGACGCAACCATTGGTCAGCAGTTGCGCATCGAATGGAGTCTACAGCCGGCTTCAGGCAATATTCACTTGCACAGTTGCGAGTGCATAAAAAAAAACTATCTGTGCCATTCCAGATGCCTACGGCTTCCATGTGCGCAATTGCACCGTGCGAGACAAATTGTCGGGGCAGGAGTACCTCGTAATCGACGAAAACGGGTCAGTATGAGAAGGTCGCGACGATGGATCCACAATATAAAAAGTTTTATTTCAGTTGCTCAACGGACATAAACATCTTGGGTCATCCACACTACGACACCTACCACGATCTGGCTATTGTACATTGGCACGCATTTAAGGTGCCCGACAACACACTTTTATCCATCCGTTGCTCGTTCGTCATCTGCTCCGACATTGCCGACGAAAACGGCGTCAGCAACTGTGACGATATTCCCACGGTCCGTTGATTACATCCCGATAAAAGCTAAATCCATTGTTCCAGCCGCCTTTCTGTCCTGATCTGATCACAGCGCCAATCAACAGTCTGCTCTTCGACTTGGAAAACAATGCCGTTGTCAAACGCAGCGTTGACATGATGGAGGTCCACGCGGACATTTGTGTCAGCGACAAAGACAAACCACCGTCCGACTACTGTCTGTCCAACGCCTATCTGGCCGACAAGCGCGCGCATCTGCAGCGAATAGGCCAAGGTGGGAGCTGAGTGTTGTCGCAAACTAGAAGGATTCTTGCAGAAGGGATTGTGGCGGGAGACGGACGCGTGTGCGTCAGTCGAATGGTGTTCTCGGCGCTGACGGCGCTGAGCGCGCTGCTCCTGGCGCTGGCTCTTGGCGTCTACTCGTCCGTCGCCCTGGTGCGGCGACGGAGACGACGTCGGTGGGAGCAGAACGGCCAGCCGCCTTCTGCGCAATGCTACGACCGTCCCAGGTGCCAGCTACTCTAGCTTTACGTGTCGCGACGTGCGTGTGCCAATGTGCTCGGTTTGTTGCGTTTGTCGGCCGACGCTTCTCGTGTTCGAGCGGCCAGATCTCTGCTTGGATCGGCCCGGCTGCTAATGTCGTTTCGGAGCAACACCGTGCTGCCGACGTGCAACTGGTCATTCTGTGTCGGCAGTCGGTGTTCTTAGGCGACCTGTCACTCTGTTTGTTCAATTGTACAAAAATTTGCTAGGTCTGAAGTTAGCGCTGTTCTCCTAGTGATTATTTTTGCCGTACTGTCCTTGTTATTCCACAGTTCATGACTACGCACTGCCTTTCTTCTACCCATACACACCCTGTTCGCATAACAATACTGCTTTGTTCCATCCTGCAAATGTTATTCACCACATTGTCACATGATTCTGCATAGTTGGGTGCAATTCCAAGTCTTTGATTAATATTGAGTGAACGTTGGCTGCTGATTCTCGCTGAAGTGCATGTCGGAGCATAAACTATGGAGTGCCGTTTTGATTGAATTTGGTGGACACGTTGAAAATGCTTTTATTTTTCATAATGATTTTGAGAACGAAAAGATTGCAAGTCTTTTAGAGACAAACAAACCTATGATGAACTAATCCAGAAGCACACTATTGAGGTAGCACAATAAATGATGAGGTTTGTGCAAAATTAATCGGAGCCATAAAGTTCAACGAAATTTCCTGAGAGGTACGAATACAAGTAATCCCTGAACATGAGCGAATCGAAACGTCCCCGAAACAGGACACAAGGACCACACAAAGATGCGATCGAGGTAGCGCTAATACAAGTCAGAGGTAGGATGAAGATTGAGTAAGGGTAAATAGCGCAGATTTTACACCCATCAGGCACACGTGGGTGGAGTCATTCGGCGGACATTTCATTGACGGCGCCGTTGTCCTTGTTGCCAACGGGGCTCGATCCCGTTCGCGGCTGTCCATTGCCACTCGATGGCGGCGTCTGTCCGCTCGTTCGTTGCGGGCAGTCGGCGATTAGATGGTCAGTGGCCTTGCAGTGGTAGCATACTTTTTCCACGGGTCCCAGTTTGCACTTTGCGGCCAAGTGATTTCCGTACTGGCCGCAGTTGAAACAGCTGCAACCGACTCGCATAATAACTAATAACACGTCGCAGCGCGAGGTCAGCATGACGTGGCGCGCCCACGGTTACAATCCACTTCAAGGCCAACCAAGGCGCGGCGGACCCAGATCCCTACATTTTATAAGCACGCCCATGAAAAATTAAACTTCCATCTTAAGATACAACTTATCATATATTTTTCTAAGGTCGGCCTTATTTGTGAAAGTAGTTTATTTTCTTGGAAGATCATCTCGATAACCGTTGCCGGTCCCATTTTATCATTGAAAATAACAACAACTCTTTTTATTGTGTTGTTGACGTTTGGAGTTCATTGTGAGACTTACCGAATTTTCTTGTGTTTCTTTTTCCCCAACGGGCGAACTGTGCTTCCTTTGCAGTCCGCTGATTCCGGACCAGATGCGAGTGTTGCTTCCCAGCCTCGCTCACTTTGCTTCGCTTTGAATTCCACTGTTTCTCCTGCTTCCAAACTGCGAAATCCCGGCATTTTCAAAACGGACTAAACAGTAATGAATAAGAATGGCATCTACAGACGTTGACGAGCACTGCTGTTAGAGCAGTAGGTACCTGATGAACGAATACTTCTTCTGAACCATCGTCAGGAGTTATGAAACCAAATCCTTTGAGCACATTGAACCTTAAAAGGAGAGCAGAGCGTTAAAATATGAACTTGTATTGCGGAGGTACCATTTGCATTTGCCGAGTTTGAGAATGCCGTCATCCTCGGACGCATGTGACTCTTCTCCGCTACCATTAGTATCGGAGGTGGGTACTGAGCTGGCCGACGCTGTAAAAAGGTGTGTATGTGTACAGTTGCCTGACGTTCTCTTTTGGACGGGTCAAAAAAAGATTAAGCACTCGATATAATTAACTTTCCCCATCCCAGCAAAAAAATTCAATCGGGAAGTAAGCTCTTTTACGGAATTACAGCTAAAAACCGCAAAATGTTCTCTTTTTGAGGTAAAGATTTCTGGGTCTAATACGACGCACACGACGACGAGTCTAATAACGAGAACTCACCGCCGTTGACCTTCTGATGGTCTTCGTGGACGAGCGCCGAGCTCATCGTGGATTGAGCGAGCAGAGAAGGTCGACAAACGTGGCGCTACTGCGTACAATCCCCTCGGCCGGTCAGCGGCGAAGGCGGGGGGCGAACGGACCTCGCGGCTGGCCGGTGCTGCGCTGACCACTGACCACAGCGATAGATAAATTCGGGGCGACCTCTCTCGGCGGCCGCCGCGCCGCAGCCTGCTGATCAATGCGTCCGGCGGCCGACTCGCGCTTACAGCTGATTGGCGAAAGGCCAAGCACCGCACGCCGTCGTACTACGCCAGTGACGTGTCCGCCCGACAAGGCCGTCCCGTAAACATGGCGACCGTTCTCAATCTGCACACGCCTCTGCCTCTGTTCGACGCGCACAGATAACACGTACCCTGTCGCCATTCACCCCATCACATTTCACGATTTCAATAGCCGTGTATCATTATATCCCCGCCGTCTGCGCCGGATATCAGTTACTTTTAGACTCATTGTCGTACCTGTATACACAATAACAAATTTTTCGAGCTATCTTTCATTCCTAATATAATTCAAACAATGATATTTAAACGATAATACAAGGAATGTGAAAAAGATTAATTTCCTTGATCCCGACAATCTGCATAACTTCCTGGGCAGCACGCTGCAGCTTTATGCAGAACACAAATATACATTAGGGTGTCCGATCAATGCTATTGTTTAAGACTTATCCTTGTCAAAATTAGAAGCCACCAACCGAACACATTTTTTAGGGACCAATTCATACTTTCATATTCAAAAGGTTATTCGGGATCAATTTTCTCATCAAAGCCATGGCGCAACCATTGCCAATCAGCAAACGTTCAGTTCATCAATAGTTCTGGTAGCGATTTGCCAAAGCTACCGTTCGCATAGAAACAAAAAACGTGTTATATTCGCCTTTTATTCGCCTCGACGCCATTGAATGGAGCAGTGGTCGTCATCGAAATCAGTTTTAAGTAACGCGATGTCGCGAATCTCTCTACATGTTCAAGTTGCGTCTCGGACGACCTGCACCACATGCACGCCGCCATTAGAGGTGGGCAGGCTCAGACAGGCACGGCGCTAGAAAAAAAAGACGGGGGGAAAATTTGCCAAAAAATTTCGCCACTATGTGGTTTTTCACCAATTTTTTCACCGGTTTTTTTTACCGGTTTTTTTGCCACTGTGTGGCGAAGACGTTTTTTCAAAAAGACGGGGGTATTTCCTCCCCGTCTTCCCACGGCCCACCTCTGGCCGCCATGCAAGTCGACGAGCAGACGGCCGCTCAGCAGTCCGCGAAACAAAACAACACGATCTCTCTAGGGTCCGCCATTGGCAGCTTGTGCCCAATCCGCCAGCAACTAGCAGAACTGCACTGCACCACCCATTGTCACCGTTGTCTTTTGCTACAGTGTTGGTACCGATTGAGTTTTTCTCAGTAAACAGAACATCTTCGGTTTTGTTTGCACTTGCAATGCAACTAAGCAAGAATTCATTTGACAATACAAGCTCTCAAAGATTATAACTGTCAGAGTTAACTCGAATTCGAGCATACACTCACTGTTCTATTCTGTGATTGTTGATTTTTCTGTTGATTCGAGTCTTCAACCAGTATAAAAAACTTTCGCTGAAAGTGAATCATCCATTTTGTTTGGATCAGAAATGCTTATGCTACCGCGATAAAATAAGCAAAACAAGGGGCTCATACAAGTGAGACAAAAAGCAGATAAACGCAGCAATAAGTGCCAATACTGCTGTCTCCTTTGGAGACACAAGCAAAATAAACCAGTTTGGAAACTATACTTGAAATCCTAACAAGAGAGGAAAACTTAAGATGTGGACTGCTCCAAAATACAAAATGGCTGCTCCTACAGTGCAAACTATACCTTCGCTGTCACTTTGGTCCGTCCACGGCACAGCATGATCAGGCAGTAGTCTGGCTGCAGCTCTTGAAGACGATGCGGCAAACAAGTTGGGCGCATTCCGTTTGTTGTTCCATCGAAAACGTCGCTTCCAAGAGTGATTCAGTTAAAAGCAGGTATCGCTGAAACATTGTACACAAAGTCAACTCATGGATTGTACGGTTTCTCGAAAATAGAGCCATTGAGGAGCAACAATGCCCTTAAGTCTGCAACAAAATATTGTTGGGTGGTGCCATAGCAATTTGAGCCCGAAGCCTGTAGGTACTAACTAACGTTTTTTGCATACCCGTTTTTTGCCGCAGGCCAAAAAGACAATTTTATGCCCAAAGCTATTGCATTCCATTTTGAGAAAGCCAGTACAGTAATCGCTAATGATTCTTTGGCAATGTTCTTGCTCTTGGCAAGGTGTAACATTAGGCAGTTCACAACTTAGGCAAAAGCATCGCTGAGGAGCAGCCATTTTGTATTTTGGAGCAGTCCACATCTTAAGTTTTCCTCTCTTGTTAGCATTTCAAGTATAGTTTCCAAACTGGTTTATTTTGCTTGTGTCTCCAAAGGAGACAGCAGTATTGGCACTTATTGGTGCGTTTATCTGCTTTTTGTCTCACTTGTATGAGCCCCTTGTTTTGCTTATTTTATCGCGGTAGCGTAAGCATTTCCGATCCAAACAAAATGGATGATTCACTTTCAGCGAAAGTTTTTTATACTGGTGTATTTGGTTTTCTACAATGCGAAGCATTGCTCTTGTAAGGCCAACGGGATTTGTAGAATTTCCTTGAAGTTATTTTTTGTGTGACATGCCATTTGACCACAACCATACCTGTAACCGGGGGGGGGTCTAGCTACATGCTGCCCGCCCCTGGCCGGACCAGTCGGCTCCCCCTCGCCGCCGATGGCGGCCAAAAAACGGAAAGGGTGCCCCCCGTGATTGCGGCCTAAGGCCGCAAAAAATTTTGAATTTCGAGCCAAAATCCCGACACGAAGTACCGCTGACTTAGGGAACGTGAAAATCGGCCATGTCCCCAACCCCCAAACCTCACCATTCTCAGAACCAAACAAAATGAGAGTTTTGCACTGCGTGCAAAGCTTAATTTTTAGCAAAAACCAGTAGCAGGCTCATTAAATATAAGCGAGAAAATCGCTCAGCTTCGCCTCCATTGTTTTTAGATCAACTAATAGGTTGGGTGGCACTTTGCGGCACCCTCCCCTAAAAGCAGCGGTGCGTGCCACCTTTCAAAAATGTAAAGGGTATGAAAAATGTGAATGGGGCAAAATTTTTTTATAAAGGGTACCTAAAACGCTAAGGGGCATGAAAAAATTATAAGGGGTACGGTAAATGCAAAGCGGGCATGAAAATTTTTTAAGGGGTTAATAAAATACTAAGGAAGTACGAAAAATGTGAATAGGGCATGAAAAATTTTAAGGGGACATAAAACGCAAAGGGATATGAAAAATTTATAATGGGTACGGTAAACGCTAAGGGGGTATGAAAAATATATAAGGGATATAGAAAATTTAAAGGGATATGAAAAATGTGAATGGGGCATGAGCTATTAGCACTGCGTATTGAAAACTTTATTTCTTGAACGGATTGTTACAGTACGCTGGGTGCCATTCTCTACCTCACAGTTCCCTACTGCAAACGCGAAAAAAAGGCTAAGAACCCGACTCCGGTGCATTTTTATTAAACAGGATTTCGCGGAAGGCATAGAGAATAAAATTCTGCTTCAGAATCACCATCACATGTTATAGGAGCTTGCTTTGTTGGAAAGTTTACTCACTTGTACATTTTCGTGGTGTGCAGGTGCGACGTGGACCCTGAAGAAAAAACCGTTACTTGAAGGGCCATATCTCTAGCACGGGGGTAGCTAGGGACCCGAAATTTCTCACATGGCCTTTCCAGCATCAGATGTCACTGTAAAAAAAGTTTCGGCGCG